>PVHY01000305.1:0-125914 GCA_004024945.1 Uropsilus gracilis
CTGTGTATTAAAGTTTTTCTTTTCTGCAGTTTTTGGAGCTGAAAGCAGAGAGCAGTTGGCTAGCTTTTGCATATCAATGGTAAAGGTGATCAGTGAAAATGCTAATGAAGAGTGTGTAGCCTGCTTTGTAGAGAGTAGCAGGCAGATAGCTGTATCCAGTTAAGTAAAGACAGAAAGTCTCTTTTTACCCACTTTCAGTAGCTTAAGGGTTGATAAGGGCTTTACCTGCTTTTTTTTTTTTAGCAGATAAGGAGTTGAAAGGTTTTTCTCTGGTTTAGGAAAAGCTGGTATAAGGATTTTTAGTAAGAAAGTCTGCAACCCTTCCCCTCCCCCATAACAAATCCACTTGTACACATATAAAAGCCTATACATTTACTATGCAGATTTTGCTGGGAACACTTGGATAAAATAAAGCTTTTGATTTTTGTTTGAAGCAAGACATTTACCAGCCAAAAACAACTGTGAACTTTGGAAAATGAGGAAGATATAGAGAAGCTGGGATAAACCCTCCACACATATCCCAGTTTGACTTCCAAAGTGAGCTTGAACTGGTCCTGAAATAGTGATATGCAAAGGTGAGTCTGATTATGTTACAACAGTGGATGTGTTTTCCAGCCCACACACAGTTCCATTAGCAGAAGATGCAGGCCTCAAGGTGACTGAGCACAATCTCTGCCCAATATTGTAACTAGTGACCAAACTGTTGGTTTGGCACCTGCCATTACTATAACTAATGTGTTAGCTTTGATAGTAATATTGGAAAGAAAATGCAACAGGAAAGTAGAAGTTTCTTCCCTTTTGCTTTAGAATTGCAAATTTCAAGAAGAGCTTGGCAATATTATGGAGATTTGACTTTCTGACTTGATTGTTTCAGGGCCCAGAGAACAAAGCTTAGGTTGACTATGCCAAGGTATGGTTTCTGGCCCTTCATTAGAATTCATAATTTTCTTTCAGAAGGATAGAAAGGGAGGAGAAAAGAAAGACAGGGCTATTGGGATATGAGCTGATTGACAAGGCTCTGCTCTTAAAAGGGAAAAACAAGGAGAGAGATCTAATAAGAGACTTAGGAGAGAAACAAAGGATCAGCTATTTTGGGTTCAGAGATTTGGGGAAGATGGAGGCCTGATTTTTGGGCCATAGCCAAGGCAGAGAGAAAGAGTTGGATCATTGTCTGTGAGCATCAGCCTCAGCTGGTGAGAGAGTGTTTTTGGGGTAGCCCTGGACTAGCCTTTGGAAAGAGTGTGCGCTGTGGCAGGACAGAAAAGCAGAGAAGCCACGAGGTTTACTGAAAACAGACAATGGTCTGGGGCAGTTGAACTCATGAGCGTTAGTATATGTAAGCTGATGGTGTGTGCTGGAGGACTGTAGAGAGTTTGGAGATTTGAACTTGGTGTTGGAGTTTGTTTTATCTAATTTGATTCAGATGCATTTGGAGGGGCTGTGAGCACAGCTGGAATATATGGATCTGATATTGGCTCCTGTATGTTGGAGCTTTTCTATTGCCTAAAGTTGAGACAGATGCTGAAAGAAAAGAACACTATGTCTTGAACCACATGTTTCAAAGGAGCTGAAACAGACACCAAAGGAGGGGAAAAGAAATGCCCCACTTTTGGAACACCTGCTGGTGGACTCAAGATTGATTGGACATGTGGTGAGGTGACCAGAGACTAAAAGGACAGCTTTGGGCATGTGGTGGGGTAACTGGGTTTTTCATGTTTATTTTATAGCACATGTAATAGGATAACCAGAGTTTTTACATGTTTGTAGTACATATTTAGGTAATCACCTTTTTACTTGCTTGTTTAGTAATAAGTAGTTTGATTACTTTAAGAGTTTGGTCTACCTTTGAAATTACATAGTGAGGCTGTGGGCAGAGAAAGAACCCTTGAAAGGGGCAGGCAGATTTAAAAATGAAAGTTTTTTTTTTTTTCTTTTGTTTGGGATGGAAAGGGCTCTGGGACTAGCAACAAGTATCTAAATGATAAAGGTAACGTGTGTGGGAGCTTAAGGGTTAATAAGATTTTTTCCCCTTTTGCCTCAGATTAAAAGGTAAAGGTTTTTTTTCTGGTTTAGGAAAAGTTGGTAAAAAAGGATTTTTAGTAAAAATCTAGCCCCTTTCCCCCCCAATAACAAAAGTACCATGGGATTAACCATTGGGTGTCCAAACTAAAAATAAAAATGAGTAAGCAATGGATGCAAGATTTCAATGGTTGTACATTTCAGTGGTTGTCCAAAATAATCCAGAGTTGCCAAAAATATTATCTAAATATCTAGCTGTATTTAGAAAGTGAAACCAACAGCAATAATAAAATGTGTGCAAAGAAACAGGAAAGTTTTCTAGGTACTAAGGATAAAACACAATGAATTTAACCTGACTCAGAACGGACTTAAATATTTCATAGCGTAGCAAAGGTCTTAAAGCAGCTATCATAAAAATGGCTGTGAATACATAAAATGAAGGTAGCACTTAAGTTCAGAAAGGGAATTTAGGAAATAGAAAACAGAGAAAAAATATGAATCAAAATTGTTTTCTAAAGAGATCATAGAAAAATCTGACTATCCTGACTAAAAATAAAAACAACAAAATTCAGAAAAAATGAAAGTGATCATCACTATAGAAAAGTATAAATTGAAAAGAATCATAAGGGACTATTTTATTATAAAAAATATTTTCCAGACAATTGGACAACTTAGATGAAATGGACAAATTCCTGTGAAGAAGCAAATACCAAAAATGTCTAAAAGGAAATAGAAAAGTCAAATAAATTGATATTGGGCAAATGTAATTAAACTGTATCCTTATATGTTTTTAGTGAAAACATAAATGGTATGAGTATTCTGCAAATAGTTTAAAGACTTTTCAAAATATACTTCTAGGACTCAAATCTCCTCCTAAATATTTAGATGAAAAGAAGTGAAAACATGTCCAAATGAAAACTTGTAGAGGTATGTTCTTGGAAGTAGTATTTACAATATCCTTAATTAGAAATAATACCATTCCCAGATCATTTGCAGTTAATTCATAGTGATGGTTGTAATCTTAAGTATTGCATCACAGAAGTTATTATAAAACATGATTTTCATGTTTAAAATAGATGGAGAGAGAGAGAGAGAGAGAGCGAGAGAGAGAGAGAGCGAGAGAGAGAGAATGTATATCTTTGTTCAGAGATTGACAACTTAGTTGAGACTCCTCAGAGATGATCTATATTTGCTTCACATAAAATTACCTGGTCTTGCATGTCTGGACCTTTTTGTTGGCAACACTGGCGTGACAAAAATGACTACAAGGTAACACATTATCTAGGAAGATAACTTGGGTTTGTTCCCTTGGTAGAAAATTTCTAATAGTGTACAAACTCTGCACTGATTATTGAGATAGGTTTAGGAGTCAAGTAACATCATTTCTACCATACAGTCTTGGTCAAAGTGAGTAATCCAGTCTAAATTAAAGAGATTGATGATTGACTTTATTTTACAGAGACCTGTGATAATCTTGTGTAATCATCCCATTAAGAGAATTGGGAAGCACTTCAGCAAAAGGAAATGAGAAACTTCTAGTGTTAGGTCATATAGGATGAAGATCAAAATTGGTTATTGTATTAATAAAATGAAGGACTTGGCCAAATTCTCTATGATTAAAATTGGACCATGTGGAATATGTACAAAAAGAATGAGTTTAATTATTTATTATGTAGCAATTATGCATATCACATGGGAACTCATAGTTTGAAAAATTTCTATGCATTGCTATAGTTTTTAATGATGCTACAAAAAACAGCCTTGCAGTGCCTTTATGTTTTTTTTCTTTTGATTGACCTTATTTATAGTTTGATAGGATTTTAGTTTTTCAGCCCTTATAGATTCCTTTGCTAATTTGACAAGTTAGTAACTTGGTAATTTTTTAGTGAGAATGTTATTGAGAAGTATATTTTTAAATAATTCAAGAGCAACACCATGACAACTAATGTATTATTCTCTAAAATGGAAAGCTTAATGCCAATTTTTTAAGAAAAATAAGTGCTTGATACACTGCTTATGTATAAAGAAGAAGGACTTCAAGTTTGAAATTGAGAAAAATATGAAAGATTTAAATATATAAAATTACATTCTATTTTTCTATTTTAAAAAATGTAATTGCCTATGACCTGAAGAGTAGCAAGAAGTTCACTTAAAAGAACACTAAGTAATTCTTTTATTCCATTAGGCAAGGAAGGGGAAAACTACTTTTAACAATATTTTTCAATTGAATACAATTTAATGTATGGTAATGAAGGACTCTCAGCTGGCTGTTGTTACAAGAAGAAAAAAAAACATACTATTGGAAAACTACATCCTTCCTTACATTTAGGATAAGTAGGAACAGATGATATTATGAGATAAAATTAAGCACTGAAAGATGGTTATTATGTACAGGTTCTGTATTATGTACAGAAAAACTACCAGTGTTAAAACATCCTCTTGTTTTAAGTTACATATTTAATATTTTAAACCATATGTCCAATACTAATTAATGTAAAATAAACAATCCAGTTAACTAAAAAAAAAAAAAAAAACAAATAAAAATCCCAATATACCATTTAAAACTGGAAACCTTTTAAGTAATTCATTTGAAATGTAGTCCCATTCAAATATACGGTATATGTAATCCATATCTTCGATATTTTGTCATTAGATTATTAGAATATATGCACCACATTGAAATAAATTTTTAAAGGTGAGTAAGATGGCAGAAAAGCAGTTTCCATGGCTCATTGCCTGTCTCAAATTGAACAAACATCCCTATTGAAAATAAGTTTATGAGAACTAAGGAATTCAGGTAAGGGATTAATTATAGCACCTGGGTGGGGCAGAGATAAGAAGAGACACATTGAAGAGGATGAAAGAATAACTTCATGTTACCTTTGTCACCATGGCCCTAAGCCACTAAAGCAAAGAAAGAGACACTTTGCTTGGGGTGCAAGAATAAAGTAAACACCTCCTTATTGTGCCCTCCTCATGAGGCTCACCATTGCAAGCTCATGCTAAGCTGAGCCCCTGATCTCTAGCTCTGGGCTGATCTTTGCAAACCCATGTTTTAAATCTTCCACAGTGACAATAGGTCTTGGTGGTGCAGGGCAAAAAGACCATCCTTGTAGCCCCAGTTTCTGATCTATCATAACCTCACGCTGGATCTACTGCCTAACATCCCAGTCTAACTCTGTCACCCAGGATATGGACATATTCCTAGGGATGATGGACCTGTGCTCTAAGTTTTCCCTATTGACCAAAACACCATTAGTCCCCAGTACAGGTACTTATGCACCAGGCCTGCTTTAGTCGTTCCAATAATGAAGCCCATAACTTTACATCCAAGTATTTTTCAGTACTGCCAAGAAAATATTGACCATGTGAC
The DNA here is from genome assembly GCA_004024945.1 of Uropsilus gracilis. Lineage (NCBI taxonomy): Eukaryota > Metazoa > Chordata > Mammalia > Eulipotyphla > Talpidae > Uropsilus > Uropsilus gracilis. The sequence goes on from PVHY01000305.1 coordinate 5,393, forward strand.
CCTGTTGAAACCTAAAGCTATTTTTAGAAATATATACATATATATGTATGCGTTGTTGCTTTGCTTTAGTTTTTTCCTACCTAACAATATCGTGACAAGTTGGCTAAATTGGAAACTAGCACTCAATGTTTAATAGAAACTTTTTTTTTTTGATATGGAATATCCAAAGAGAAACTGAGGTCCCTCAAATTTGAAGAGATAGATATTGGATTTAGGGAGTAACATATAATTTTAAATGTATATATAATTTAAAAAGCAACATATAATTTATAGAGCAGAATATTGAAGAGAACAAAGTCACATTGAGATCTGCAGAAGGGTTTCTTTTGAACTTTGATTTAATACTATAGATATTTATGAATAAAACGTATCAAAGGTCAGGGAAAGAATTACGAGCAGACTGAGAAATATCTAGAACTCAGCAAGACTGGGAGTAGTCTGTGTTTCCACCAAGTGAATAGAAAGATTTCCTAGTTCATGGGATAAAATTCTCAAAGAATTAATGAAGCTAAATTATTCCTAGGATAGACTGTTTGAGGATTACCCTTATAAATCTTAAAAATAAACTTAGATAAAATTAATGCCAAGTAAATTATGGCACATTACAAAAAGATCAATGATATTAAAGAAGTAGAACAAACCCAATACCTAAGATATAAAATTTGTGCTGCCTGACTTCATCTGTAATTCTCAAACATGCAAAGACTTAGCAAAAAATGGTCAATAATAGGGAAATAGTAATTTCTCCAATATCAATAGGAGCATGAAATAACACTCAATGACATTAGAAAAATGCAAATTAAATTATGACATACACTGTATATATTGTATTTTGCTATATATTAAAGAGGAATGGCTGAGATTTTCAAAAAGGATTGAATAAAACAAGTATTGATAGAGATGTGAAGGATCTGAAATTCTCTGAAGCTGCATCCGTGAGGTGAAATGGCACAAATTTGAAAAAAAGTGTGAAAGTTTCTTTAAATTTAATTAAATGACCTGGACATTCCACTTTTAGGTCCAAGACATTCAAAAACAAATGAAAGCTTAGGTAATTTCAGACACTTGTAAAAAAAACAGCTCAAATGTCCATCAGAAGGCGAATGGATCATTTGTGGCACATGTACCTAGTGAATACCAGTCAGCATTGAACCCTACACACACAATGTGACCCCACAGCTATCAGTAAGATTCGCTTCACTTTCCTTCAATTATTCATGCAAATACTCATTGAGGCCTATTGGCTTTTGCTTACTATCTGTTCTCCCAAACAATGGTACATATTTTAGATTTTTCCATATCAAGTCCTTCCAGGAAACAAAGTATCCTCTGAATAATTGTGGTTGATTAATGAGTCACTCCAAAACTGAATGCTATCAATCACCATTTCCTATACTCACTGAATGAGAACTTGTCGAGGTATGGGGCCCATTTGCTTCTTTGAAGTAGACACACCAATGCATAGGGACTCCTGACAGATGGTTTATAGCAAGAAGCTCCTCTCCATGAACAGCAGCACTGCTGGTAACTCATTATTACATAAGTGATAGCGATTCAGCATGAATTCATAACAAGCATGAGTAAATGTCAAATTAAGTTTCAGAAATATGTCAAAATTCTGCACAGTTGGATTTCATAAATTAATAGTACAAGTAAGAAGAATAAGGAAAATTATGAGTAGAGCAAAGAGGAAGAGGGTGTTCAAGGAATCTGAGCCCCAGGCGCAAGATACCAGCCACCAAAAAAAAGGCCTTTTTCTCATGTGTGTTTCAGTTCCTTGGAATCAAATGCTTACTTTATTCTCTTTTCCACAGGCATTTACTGGAGCATACCAGTGGGACAAAGTAGAGGTCATCTACCTCGAGGAAGATATATCAATTTCTGGTATCACAGTAGTAAATTATGCCACCATCCCCCTTATACTTATGTGTGTGGAACACAGAGGTTTTGCAAAGATCTCCATCTTTTAGGAGACTGAGGGGAGCAAGATCAGAATAGATAGAGATTCTAGCTTTCTTTGTAAGTTCATCTACATTTATAACGTTAACATTTTATTCCCAGTGAACAAATACAATTTGTTTTTATGTGTTTTTAACATATTTTTAAACAAATGCACATTTTGTTGACTTTAAACACAGTACTTTAAGAATTAGGTAAGTAATTGGGGGAAAAAAGCACTGTAGTTACACCTAAATTTGCTACTGCGTGTTAAGAAAATTTAGCTCGAGTGTTGATAGGTCTGTGTCTTATAGGACTTTTCAAGAAATAAATTCCTAATGAAAAATAAAACAAAAATAATCATCACTGGCTATAAATAAATCTCCAATAATAAAAAAAGATAATTTTCTTCTGCTTTTTTAGTGGTTTAATTTTTAATATTCGAAGTTTGGCTCTTTATTAGATTATATTGAATTTTTCTTTACATCTCAGATTTAAGTGAAATCAAATAACTTGCAAATGAGATGCATTTTTAAAATGATCGGCAAATATCCATCAAAGCATCACCCTCAGTTCTCATGCAATAACAAAATGTTAAAGTATTTACATGCCACTAAAATTATCTATTGTTTTACATGTATGCCTTTAGTTTTTCATTAATGTCTTCAAGTTGTAGTTATATTTAATCTGTGAAGAACACATGTTGAAAGTTTACTGAATGCAGAGTTAAAAGGTAATTTATGGAGATTAAAAGAAATAGAAGTCATGGCTCTAATATTTAAGTAGGGAACACTCATGATTGTAGTAAAGCAGAAATAATATGACATTTTTATATAGCAAGTTAGTCTACCTCCATTTTTCAAATATTAGAAATAACTTATATAAAAAAGCAGAACCATTTTTATTTGTTTACAAATATTTACTGAAGACTTCTTGGTTTTGAGTATACAGGGAGGAACAAGGCATAATCACCAAGCTCAAAGATGTTTATTTTCTAAAAGGAGAGATAGTCACACAACTTAAGCATTACCTTATTTTTTTGTGTGTTCTTATTTTTATTTTATTTTATTTTTTATTTATATATAAATTTCACATCTTTGTAATCCTAGGGATTTACCCCCCACACACACTCCCCTCTCATTCCCCCACTTTCTCTCCTGCCCATAGTTGTGTGCTTCAGTTTGGTGCTTAGCTTATTTTGTCGTTTCCTCATGGCTTTGTTTACTTTTTTTCCATTATGTCCCATATATTAGTGAAACCATTTTACTTCTGTCTTTCTCTTTTTGACTTGCTTCTGCTAGTATGATTCCTTCTAAGTACATCCATGTTGTCATAAAGTCGTCGAATTTGTCATTTTTAATTGATGAGTAATATTCCATCGTGTATATATATACCATATTTTTTTTCATCCAGTCATCTGTTTTGGGCCAATTAGGTTGCTTCCATGTCCTTGCAATTATAAATAGTGCTGCTGTAAACATCTGAGCACAGGTGTCCCTTTGTACATTGAGGTCTCTTTTGGGTAAATTACCAAGAGAGCATTGCTGGGTCAAATCGTAGTTCCATTTTCATTAATTTGAGGGTCCTCCACACAGCTTTCCATAGAGGTTGGACCAGTTTTACATTCCCACCAGCAGTGTAAGAGTGCTTTTTCTCCACATCCTTGTCAGCACTTGTTGTTGCCTGTTCTTTGGATGTGGGTCATTCTTACTGGTGTAAGGTGGTATCTCATAGTGGTTTTGATTTGCATTTCCCTTATTGCTAGTGATACTGAGCACTTTTTCATGTCTCTGTTGGCCATTTGTATTTCCTCTTTGGAGAAGTGTCTTTTTAGTTCTTCTCCCCATTTTTTGATTGGGCTTTTTATTTTGCTTTTGTTTAGTTTTGTGAGTTTTTGTGGATCTTCGTTATTAAACCCTTATCACTATTGTTGAGGGCAAAAATTTTTTCCCATTCATTTGGGTTTCTTTTAGTTTTTTATGTTTTTTCTTTTGCTGTACAGAAGCTTTTTAACTTGATGTAGTCCCATCTGTTTTTGTTTTCCTTCATTTTTTTGCCATCTGTAGATGCTTCCAGAAAGGGACTTCTGAATTGTAATACCTAGAGGGTTTTACCCAAGTTTTCCTCTATGTAGATTATGGTTTCAGGTCTGACCTCTAAATCTTTTATCCATTTTGAGTTGATTTTTGTACATGGTGTGAGGGAGTTGTCTTGGTCCATTTTTTTGCATGTCTTAGTCCAATTTTCCCAGAACCATTTATTGAAGAGGCTATCTTTGTTCCAACTTAAGTTTTTTACTCCTTTGTCAAAGATTAGTTGACTATATATGTGTGGTTTTATTTCTGGGCACTCAATTCTGTTCCATTGGTCTGACTGTTTTTTGTACCAGTACCAAGCTGTTTTAATTATTATGGCTTTGTAGTATAGTTTGAAATTTGGAATTGTAATATCTCCATTCTCTTTTTTTCTGGTCAGATTTTTTGATATTCGAGGCCTTTTGTTATTATATATGAATTTCATTAATTTTTGTTCTATCTGTTTAAAAAATACCATTGGGATTTTTATTGGGATTGCATTGAATCTATAGATTGCCTTTGGTAAGATGGCCATTTTGATGATATTTATCCTTCCAATCCAAGAGCAGGTAATACTTCCATTTCCTTATATCTTCTATTTCTTTTAGCAGTGTTCTAAAGTTTTCTTTGTAGAATTCTTTCACGTTTTTTGTTAGGTTTATTCCCAGGTATTTTTTTTTTTTTTTTGGTGCAATGGTAAATGCGGTGGTTTTCGAATTTCTTCTTCTTCTATTTGACTTTTTGCATATAGGAAAGCTACCAACTTCTGTGTGTTGATTTTGTATCCAGCTACCTTACTGAACTGGCTTATTATTTCAAGCAATTTTTCTGTGGATTTTTTTTTTTGATTATCTATATAGAGAATCGTATCATCCACATATAATGATAGCTTCAGTTCCTCTTTACCTATTTGTATCCTTTTTATGCCCTTCTCTTGCCTTATTGCCATACCTAGAACTTCCAGTACCACATTAAAGAGTAATGGGGAGAGTGGGTATCCTTGCCTGGTTCCGGATCTCAACTGGAATGCTTTTAGTTTTTTCCCATTTAGGATGATGTTTGCCTAAACATGATGATGAGGTTTGTCATAGCTTTTATTATGTTGAGGTATGTTCCTTTAACTCCTAATTTTTCAAGGGTTTTTATCATAAATGGATGCTGGACTTTGTCAAATGCTTTCTCTGCATCTACTGATATTATCATGTGGTTTTTGTTTTTCTCTTTGTTGATGTGGTGTATTATGTTAATTGATTTCCAGATGTTGAACCATCCTTGTGCCTCTGGGATAAATCCCACATGGTCATGGTGAATAATGCTTTTTATGCATCATTGGATTTGGTTTGCCAGGATTTTGTTTAAAATTTTTGCATTCATGTTCATTAAGGAAACTGGCCTATAGTTTTCTTTCTTGGAGCTATCCTTATTTGATTTTGGTATGAGTATGATGTTTGCTTTATAGAATGTGTTTGGCAGTTTTCCTTCTTTCTCAATTTTTTGGAAGAGATTTAGTAGTGCAGGCATTATATCATCTTTGAATGTCTGGTATAATTCGTTTGTAAAGCCATCTGGTCCTGGGCTCTTGTTTTTAGGTAGAGTTTTATGACTGTTTCAATTTCACTGATTGTGCTTGGTTTATTTAAGTTCTCTATATCTTCTTTGTTCAATTTTTATTAGTTATATCTTTCTAAGATTGTTTCCATCTCATCCAGGTTGTATTTATTTCCAACGTTTTTCATAGCAATCTCTTATTATCTTTGGATTATTTTTGTGTCTGTTGTAATTTCTCCTCTTTTTTTGTGATTCTGTTTATTTGAATTCTCTCTCCGTTCCTTTGTGAGTTTTGCAAGGGGCTTGTCAATTTTATTTATTTTTTTCAAAGAACCAGCTTTTGGTTTTGTTGATCTTCTGGATAGTCTTTTTGGCTTCTAGATTTTTTATTTCTTCTTTTATTTTTGTTATTTCTTGTCTTCTGCTGGGTTTTGGGTTTTTTTGTTGCTCTTTTTCTAGTTTTTTGAGTTGGTAGATTAGGTTGTTTTTTTTTTTGGTTATTTTCTTGGTTTTTGATATGGGCCTGTATTGCTATGAGTCTTCCTCTTAGATATGCTTTTGCTGCATCCCAAACATTTTGGAACACTGTATCTTTGTCGTTTGTTTCAAAGTAAGTTTTTATTTCATCTTTAATTTCAATTACCCATTATTCCTTTATTTACATGTTGTTAAGTCTGCATGTGTTGGATGTTCTTCTTTCTTTCTTTCTTTCTTTCTTTCTTTCTTTCTTTCTTTCTTTCTTTCTTTCTTTCTTTCTTTCTTTCTTTCTTTCTTTCTTTTCATTATTGATTTCTATTTTGATACCCTTATGGTCTGAAAAAAACAGTTGGTATTATTTCATTCTTTGTATATTTATTCATGTTTGCCTTGTGACGTAGTATGTGGTCAATTTTAGAGAGTGATCTATGTGAATTTGAGAAATTTTATTCTTTTCCTTGTGAGTGTAGCATCCTGTAGATGTCATTAGGTCCATTTTGTCTAGGTCTTCATTTAAGGCTTTTGTGTCCTTGTGTAGCTTTTGTTTTTTTGATCTGTCCTTTGTTGAGAGTGGGGTGTTGAAGTTTCCTACTACATATGTGTTTTCATCTATATTTGTTTTCAGTTCTCTTAGTAGCTGTCTTATGAATCTTGGTGCACCCTCTTTTGGTGAATATATGTTGATGATTGTTATGTCTTTTTGGTTGGTTGACCCTTGAACCATTACATAGTGACCTTCTTTATCCTTTGTTACTTTTTAAATTTGAAATCTGCTTTATCTGCTATCAGAATGGCTACCCCTGCCTTTTGGGGGGGCATTTGCTTGTAGGATTGTTTTTCCATCCTTTCATCTTCAATCTATGCTTATCTTTTGGGATCAAATGTGTTTCTTGGAGGCAACAGAATGTTGGGTTCTGTCTTTTAATCCAGTCTTCCACTCTGTGTCTTTTAATTGCTGAGTTTAGCTCATTGACATTTAGGATAATTATTGATGTTTGAAGCTCTAATATTGGGTTCCTGGTGGTCACTGTTGGTTCTGTTTTTGTTTGTTCTTTCTTTTATATTAATCATTCTTTTTATTCTTCTGCACGTTTCTATCATAGGGCTTCTTGGAGGAGTTCTTGAAGGGGGGGGTTGGTGGTAGCAAATTTCTGGAGGCTTTGTTTGTCTGAGAAGTTTCTAATTTTTCCTTCATAAAGGAAGAACAACTTTGCTCGGTGGAGTATTCTTGGTTGGCACTTTTTGTCTTGGAGTGTTTTGATGATGTGGCCCCATTCTCTCCTTGCTTTGAGTGTCTCTTCTGAGAAGTCTGAGGTCAGTCTGATTGGTTTTCCTTTGTAAGTTATCTGTTTCCTCTCTCTTGTTATTCTCATAGTTTTTTCTTTATCTTTGGCTCTTGAAAGTTTTACTATGATGTGTCTTGCTGCATTTCTTCTTTCATTAAAGTAGCTTGGTGTCCTTTTTGCTTCCTGTATGTCTATTTTCATTTCTTTCTTCAAGTTTGGGAAATTTTCCTCTATTATTTTGTTGAAGAGACTTTCAGATCCTATGTCTTTCTCTTCTCCTTCTGGGATTCCTATTACTCTTAATTTGTTTTCTTTAGAGTATCTGACAGATCTCTGATTTTTTTTCTTCTGTTTTCTTACTCTATTTTTCTCTCTTTCTTCATTCTCTCTACTTCTATATCCTCTAGTGTGCTAATTCTTTCTTCTGTTTCTTCTAATCTGCATTCCTGGCTCTTCCCTGCATTTTTGGGCTCTTCTATTGCTCCTCTTATGCATTGAATCTCCTGCAGCTTCTTATTTAGGGTTTCAGTTTAGTTTTTCTGTACTCAATGATATTGCTCATTTTGCTACATTCTTTTTTATATTTTCTACTACTTCTTTTAGTTTGTTGAGAGCTTCTACCCTCTTTCTTTCCCTTCTTTTCCCCTCTTCTTTGGCCTCTTTGAGTGCTTTTATCAGATTGATTCTGAATTTGTCTGGCATGTGATGCATTCTTCCATGTCATTCATGTTGGTTTCTAAAGATTGTGAATCCTTTGTGGGTGAATTATTTTTCTTAGAGTTTACTTGAGTCTTTGTATTCTTCCTCCTTTCTGTGTTTTCCTTTCAGATTTGCTCTACATATTTAGTGATTCTTGCTCTGGTACTAGGCATGTTGAAGACTAGCTAATCGTGGTTAGTTCTGTCTTTGCTCTTTTTGCTGCAGTGGTGGTTATATCTTGTTTCCGTTGCTTATTGTGGGAGACCAGTTCCTTTACAGGGAGTGAATGTGTGACTAGGTGTGGTTTCTATTGTATTGTCTCTCTTCTTTATTGCCTTCCCCTTTTATTCAGCTTGATGGACCTTAAATAACTCTTGGTGCCTCCAAGCATCTAGGCTTGCCCTAACACTCTTTTAGGTTGGGGTTTCTTCAAGTTCTTGGTTAGTGAGTGTCCTTGTTTTCTTAGTTTGCGCCAGCGCCACGCTGTGGCTTTTGGGCTTGGGGTGAAAGCTGGAAGCCTTCAAGTTGTTTTACCTAGTACTAAACTTGGGTCTGCCCCTAGCCTGAAGGCCCAGGGTCTGTTCAGTTGCAAATTGCAGTCTCTCCCTAACTCCCAGGTCCATTACTGTGACAACCAGAAGTAGTCTCTTTACTGGTGGGGAGCTCACCTGAGTGAGACGTCCCCCCCCCTCCCCCCCGCCACTGGAACTGGCTGCCTCTCACTTCTGGGATGAACTTCCTGGCACTGGCCCCACTCTGTAGCTTCGGTGACACTCTGTTCGTGCAGACCCAAGCCCCGAGCTGCGTTGGGCTTGGGGTGAAAGCTGAGCATTACTTTATGTTGTGATATTGGCAACATTCATGTAAACTACAACATACTAACAGACTAAAGAGATTATGAGGGTCACTAACCCATGGGATTCTCCAGGGCAAGGAAAGTAAGTCAAAGGTCTTGCACAAAACCTTTCAAGGGTGTTTAAAATGTATTTGCAGTAGAAAATTCAAACAAAATACTGGACTCAAACCTATCTTACAAACTTTAACACTTAGGCTAACTCTTAAAAAATATCAAGAGAGATTCCAAACTGTCAGGAGAGGCCAATGTGTGCCAAGATGAACAGACATGATAATAAACAAGAAATATTTGACTGTGAGGAGTAGGAGAATCACAAGGTAACTATTAAGAAGATTTTGGTGTGCTATGTCAAGGGTATTGAATTTTACACAGATGTAATGATGAAGCTGAAAATTTGACACACGTAGCAGATAGAGGTATGTCACAATGGAGGAAAAGACTTTATGGGACTTATCTTGATGACCTCAAGAAGACCTAGTGATTTCTTTAAAAGCACTGCATGATACTTTTATAGAAGTTCCAATGGAAGTTATAGATTACTGTTAATTACTGACTCCCTTTTAAAAACTACTTTACTGAGCTATAATTTGCATATAAACAATGATGGTTTAAATTAAGATAATTTAAAAAAACCTTCAATTTGACATAATCAACTATACTTGATGTCTCCCAAGGGACACAGTGACTGATCATAGAGAATGAAAAACAAAAGGTCTAGAAAGCTGAGTTTGTGATACTCTGTAACTCCCAAACATTGTGTCATTTATGCTCTTCTCCAAGACCTAAATATCTTCACAAAAGATGCCATGGTGCAGAAATTATATGAAAAAAATGTAACTACACAATGAATTTCTTTTTGATAACAAATGTTCACACACAAGAGAAAAAGTAAAAAGTTTAGAAAATGACAATTAACTAGAAAATGACAAACAAAAAACCAGATCTGATTTTCACTAAGTAAATATATGGGTTAACATATGTCTGCAAAGAAATATAGCAATGTTGGAGTTGTTGATGTAGTCAAAAAGAAAATATTAATACAATTTTAATACAACATTAAAAAACTTCAGAAAAACAAAATATAGAACTGTGATTTTATTGCAAACTCTGTGCTACAATTGACAAAAGCACCTTTATTTTCTTTATGTAATTTGTTCTTTTGTTGTCATCTTATTTTATCTACTAAAGAGCTCCTTTGAAATGTTTCCCAAAGGTTTCTGTAAGCTGATTCTATTTCTGACAACCTCCCAGAGTCTCCTTATTTTTCCAACTTAAGTAAAAATAACTTGTTTGACTTCTAAAACTGGATATGTTTTATAATACACACATAAATGTAGAATGCCTGTCCTTGGAGATCTTTGAAAATTTTCAATAGAAGAAGTGGTAGTTAGTCCATGAACATAATACAATGAAATGGGATCTAAAATGGAGATACATTTGTTCATTTAGGAATAAGTGGTTAGGAGAATACCATGACATCAGTTAATGTTATACAGATACCTTATATACCTTATACACTGTTATACAGACACCTTAATGTTAAAAGTTTATTAGAAGTAAAAATAATGGCTGAAGTTTCTCATTTTGTACCACAATGTCAGTGCTAAGTACATATTAGACAATTTGTAATTGTCTATTATTTGTAAAAATAGCTGTAATTGTTTGATTAAGTGAGTAAAAATATACAAATACTAAGTCTATGCCCTCATGGTTAATAATATAAAAGTACTTGAAAACTTGTTCTTATTAGGTATTGAGAACTACAAAAATGTTTCACTGCCTGGTATGATTTATGGCAAAAAAATAATATGTTTCAGCCAATAACTATGAGAATAATGTTTCTAGTTATTATTTTTTAGATGAAAATACATTTATAATTATTGTCTTTATTTCTGATGTAATAATCATAGAGGACCTGAACCAGAGAGCCACCTCTTCTGATGAAATAATAAGTATTGCTGAGATTGAACAGAAGGGATAAGCATGCATTTGCTTACATGCCTGATTGGACCTAATTTTACCCCTTAGTTTCCTCTCTGAACAAATAGCCAAAAATCCAGGAGAAAAATGGTAGCATAAATATTATATCCATCCTTTTCCAGTTACTTTCAGAGAGACAGAGTTATAAGGCACCCAACACTGGAACCAAACAAATGAGGTGAATAGTAAAAGTATCAGAGAAACAACATCTTTTGTCTTTTGCACTCAGCTAAAGTTTATGTTTTTTTCATGAAAAAGATATTTAGGGTTTCCCCATTAATTGGTTTACAGGCATTTGTTAGATAACATTGATTAGCCAGCCCTACAATCCTCAGATCTCCCATTTCAGCATGATATTCTCTATTTAACACAGAAACAAATGGAGTCTGAAAGTTCTGCATGCGTTGCTGGCATCCTGACAGTTCCTTGGGGAAAGGGGCGTTGTCGAAGTAAATATTGTCCCTTCTTTGATGACAAGCTGTTAAATTAAGAGACCTAAATAACAGATTGGTAGAGACAGGAAATCAAGACATCTGTGAAATAAAAACCAATATGCCAAAATTCAGGGGTATATGTCAATACAGCAGTACTAACAGTGCTCCAGGTTATCACATTGGGTCAAAACAGGGCCAAAGGAAAAAAAAAGTGCACTTTTAAAATATAGCTTCTGTCGCCTAGATTCTTTCATGTTCTTACCACCCGTGTGTGACAGCTGCCAGTCACATTGGAATTTAAACATCAGGGTTTATTAACAAGGAAAAATAACCAGAAAAACAGAAAGTCAAACAAAAAGTCAAACAAGTAGCAGTTATCTTACTCCAATCACCATCTTTAGCCCCAAAGGTCCCAAACACATATGTCCAAAATGGTGCCCTTTTGCCCATCCAAATCCGAGGCAGGCACTGTGCAAAGCCCAGTCTTTCTCCAGTATCTTCTCTTTTCTTCTTCTCTCTTTGGTGTTCTGAGCTACTCAGCTCCTCCAACTTTCTCCAGACTTTTCCAACAAATATTAAGGCAAAATCAGCTTCCCAAATCCCTGGCTTTCTCCAGGTACCAGCTTTCCAGGCCACCTTGCTCTGGCGTCACGCACTTCCCTTACCAGGCCCACCTTCAGCAGTATCTGGCCACATCCACCATGCCTGCCCTCAGCAGTCCCTGGTCACCCCCAGCAGTCCCTGGTCACTCCCAGCCTGCCATTCTGGCATCTGACTCCACACCAGCTACTCCTCTGCCAGCCACTCTACTACCATAGCTCCTCACTACCACCAGTTCACTCTTTAAAGGGAGCATCCAACCAGTCTGGCCACTCAGGATCCTCCTTACTGACCTCCCATTCTCCTGTCTCCTCACCTCTCTCTGGGCCACTCCCGGCCTCCTCCTTTTGTGTCCTCTTTTCGTGCTTCTAGTTTCTTCTCAAGGAATCTTTTAGACCCTGCACACCAAGACAATGTGGTGCTCAATACAATTTTAACTACATCACTACCAGAGGCCCTGGCTGCACATCCAGCTCAGTCACCCTGTACCAGTTAGTCATCTTAAATAGAAAACTTAGGACAATTCCAAAGAATGAGTAAATAAATCTATGGACTATAGTTACCCATTCTAAGGAGGGAGTTTTTGTTGTCTTCCCTCTCTCTCTCTCCCTCTCTTCCTATTTTCCTTGTATTCAGGTAACACTGGTTTACAGCACTATTCTTGGTTTAGGGGTACACAATCACACCTGGCTGGTATACTTATCGCAGCACACATAATACCAAAGTACTAAATGTCTTCCATAAGGAGAGTTTTAAATTAATGTGTTCAATTCCTTTAATGAATCCTTATCTGATTTTTTAAAAATAGCTTCCTATTGGACAAAGTCCCCTAGTTAATAAAATGTGTTATTACTAACCATAGTTTAATATAGCAGGAAAAAATGTTTATGAAACATATACATTTTATATAAAATATATAAAAATGTAAAATAGGAAAATTTATTTTCAATATACGATGGCTTTAGAAGGAGAGCTATGATAGACAAATTTTGTGTCATCATTTCCTGAGAAGTACTTATAATGTTCTGTGGCTCCCACTGCACTGATAGATATTTCTAACTTTTCATTTATATTTCTGCCTTGTAACAAATTACCAGATTGACTTTAGTTTGAGTAAAATTCTCAGGGAGTTGATTTACAAGCATTGTAGTAATGTGTAGTGACTATTAGCAATGTGTTTATGAATCAAATGTATAAATTGTTGCACATAGAAGAGGCATGCCACAATAACACAATCATACTATTTAATCTTCTTCCTGGATAAATAGTATAAGCATAATAGTACCCCAGAGATAGCAGCTAGAAATTGGGTAAACACATTGAGCTTAGTATGGGCGGCAGTAAAGTTAATCAAAATATCGATGTTATTTATTATTTAGCATGTCACTTTTCTACAACTCTAAATACTTTAAGATTCTGTTAAAAACTTAAAAATGAAATAGCTGGGTCCATGAGTTGGATAGTAAATAGAATTCTAGGTGCTATTCATATTGAGAGAATATCACTCTTTTTTCTATCTCTTCAAAGACTATCTTGGTCATTCAGAGTACTACTCACAGCCCTTCAAATAAGTCTATTTTACCACCCAGACTTCAGATCTCTCTCCACTTCATTTGTTTTCCTCCAGTCAGTCTTCTTCTCTATGCTTTGTAAACACACAGAAGCCTCTTCTTCCTACAGGTATTGATATTTCTTGTCCACTCTTCTGAGGACACTCTTCCCACAAATATCCTTTCTTCTCTCATATACCGCATATATCCATTATTCTAAAGTCATTTTTCAAAAGACTTCTTAGATATGCCTTAGGCAAAATTTAAAAGAGAACTGTATCACTGCTTAATATTCCCTAATCTCCTTCCCTGTAGACCATGTTCATAGTACTTATTACTCTGTAATAAGTTATTCAATTTCCTTCATGCATAGATTTATTAATTCCATGTGTTTCTTTTTTCCCTCCCTAGAATTTAAGCTTCTTGATGACAAATTTTCATTGCTCATTTATTGTTTTTATCCCTAATACCTACACAAGTGCTTAGTTTACCATCAACACAAAATAAACATTTGCTGAGTCATTAAATATTTAAAAGTTGAATCAAGCTTAAACAGTTTCTCATGCTCTTTAGAAAAACTGTATTTAAAAATATATATTAAAGAGCTTCTACTTCTTAATTTAGGAATATATCAAATGTCAATAGAAGATGCTGTAGCTATAATGGAAATTTTTTTTAAATGCTATATATTATTAACAGTGAAATAGTGCTCCACTCAAAAAATTAATCAAAACCTGAGTCCAGGTAGAAAAAAAGGAGATGAGAATTTGCCTCTATATTGAGAAAAGCACAGGACAGAATATGAAAATGCTTTAGACAGAGAACCAAGGTATATTTGAATTAAGAATAAAGTTAATTGGAATAAGACAGAGAAGACACCAAAAGATATCCAATTTCTGTATTTGCCAAACAAAAAAGTATGTCAATGTGGGAAAAATTATTTTGATTTCTTATTGAGAAAAGATGTCAAAGGAACAAAGGAGGGAAACAAAACCTGCTTGTATGAAAAATACTAATTAAATACTATAGGAAAGACTGTGGTTATGGGTATGCCTTGATAGTCCCTAAAGCTTACTGTCTACACTAATGTATACTTAAAACTGATATGAGAAGGGCGGGGCTTTTTAATTTGGTGACATGTGTGCATGTGTGTTTGCTTCTGTGTGTGCTTTGTGTGCATGTGTGTTTGCTTTTGTGTGTGAATGTGTGTGTGTGTGTGAGGCAACAATGCAGCAAATGATGTTCCTGGTTATAACATGAAGGAAGTACCGCAGATCCTTAAATGGCTTCCTTCTGCTCAGTCATTCTATGATCACATTGATATATATATATATATATATTTATATATATAAATTATATATATTTATATATATAAATTTTATACATATATAAATTTTATATATATTTATATATATATAGCATCATATAGATATATATATATAGATATATAGATATAGATATAGCATCAATGTGATGGTCCATGGGGAACTAAACAGTATTATTTCAGGACCAACTTTTTCTATATGTTACAGGTTGTTCTGGTTAAAGTGACAGATTAAATGACCTGTTCCTGAATTTTGGAATCAAGAAGACTATGCCAAAAGATGAAATTTTCCTTGTGAAATGATCTTGCTTGGATTATTATAAAGTCTTTTTTGAGCTTTCCTATCCTTTATGAAAAGGGTAAACAGAACACAACTCTCAGCGTGGTGTGAAGATTAAATAAAATATATGAAAAGCCTTTAGTTCAGGTTAGACACAGTTATTTTTTTCCCCTCTAGATTTAGCATGACAATTTCCATTGAGGAATTTGGTATAAGAGAACAATAAATTTGGCCATGAAAATAAAAATCAAGTTAAGATATATATATTTGTGAGTAACTGATAAGCTTCTTTACACATTTTGATTGCCTGGTAGTGAAAAGCAGCTGATTCTGGCTCCATTTCTGTCCCTTGTTTCTTTTCTTTCTCTAGTTCCCTGTCATTCTGCCCAGCTATGACCTACTAAATATACTATAGTAGGTACTATTCAAATACTATATGAGTTGCACTTTGAGAAAACAGAAAAGTTAGAAACACTCCGAATATCTATGTTAAATACAATTTTGACATGATTTTCACCTGAAGTTATGGGACTAAATCCTTATAAACCACCTCTGAGTGGAAAAACCACACTTAGCACACCTAATTGTGTTGGCCTCTCTCTTTCTTCCTCCTTCTTTTGTTCCATCTATCCCTGCATTACTCCTGTCCCTGAAAACATATTTTGTATGAAATCATAAAATATTTTCCTACATCTTCTTGTATTTCATTTTTAGACATGTGCACAACATTGAAATTTGATGACAAATTTTTATCATAAAGAAAGTCTTTATGATAAAATTCCCTAACCTAATTCTGTTGATACAGTCTTTGAGATTAAAATGAAAGTAGGCATATCAGTGTGACAGTTAAACTATAAGTCTGGCTATAATAACCAGAGTGAATATGAAATAATAAACATGCTATTTAGAACAAAAATCTAGATCCTTCCAATGTTCTCTCCAATATCTTATGTTTCTTTTCTCTTTCAACTTTCTCTCCTTTTTTACTTTTAATGTCACATAATAAACATCAAAGTGAGGACTTGTTTTACTTTGCTTTTCACATAATTTGAAATATGTAATGATTCCTGATGTAAGAAAGTGCCTTAGTTCTATAAAATCATGTTTATTTATAAAAACAGCCCATACTTGCCAACTCATGCATCAGATTTTTGTTTTTGAACACCATCGGCCATTTGGGAAAACTAAGGTTTAGTTCTGGATTTCTAGTGAAACTTTTTGTAAAAAAAATAATAATAATAGGCAGTATGAAAAATCAGAACATTTCAAATTATTGATACCATATCACAATTCCATACTATAATTTTTGGTGATCTTCCACTTGTATTTATCCTCTAGGTGTCTGTCTAAATAAAAAGTGGCATCTTTAAGCAAAGTCAATGAATTTCATGTGAGAAGTAGACTAAGAAATGTTAGACTCACTTGAACATCCACATCAAGTTTTTATATTATTTCTTATTTTAAAATTTCCTACTAATTTTCCTGCTTGATACCTCTCAGCCCCATTTTATTTTCATATGACAACAACTTGTTTTATTATAGAGAGACAGAGTTCAGGTATTAAAGTCTCTGACTTGTTCTACATTGTTTCTGTGCTTTTGTTCACACAAGGCCAAATATTTTGGAGGTCTTTTAAAGAAGAGTTTGGATTTCATTTAAAAACAATATTTTCTGTGATAAAGTTAAACATATATTAAGGTACAAAGGAAAATCACTATGGGAAAAATTATGCTCAGGTTTTGAAAAAGAATCAGAAATCACTGCCAATTCATAAGTTCACAGCATTAAAAACAATGTAATTACTTATTTACTTGGCTTCCCACTTTGTTAGATTTCTCTTGTCTCAAAAACTGAATATTATAAATGTATGTGAGTTCTAAGGCAAATGACAGTGGGGTGAAAGAAGGATAAGATTTTATTTTGATGTAACTGAAAGAACTCAAGGATAATGTTAGTGGTTAAGATGAGTGTATCTTAGGAGGAATTCAGTTCCATAATAGTTATAGTAGCTATTGATGGAAAATACACAGAACTGAGATATGATTCTAAAATATAGATAAAGATGTAAATTTTGAAAAGGCATTTTTAACTTTGACAAGGCAAAATAACACTTAGATATATTGTTATTACTTTTCTGTTACTCTGAATTGTAGGATGTGAATACTTTCTAGTTGTGATGTAACTTTAATCAAAGGCTAATCACTAATGTAGTCACTCCCATTATTTTAACTACTGTTTCATTTGTGGAAGAATACTGAACTTTGATAATATAAATTACAGCTACTCTTAAGGAGGAAGTATGCTCTGTTTTGCTTCCTTCACCCCTCCTGGCGCCCCCAGATTCCAGAACCTGTCTGATGGGTCTTAATCATTCCTTGTTGATCATGCTGTGAAAATCCTTGCTACAATAAACCATAACCATCACTTAAAAAATAAAAAGTATATGATGCCATTTTAAATCTCTTGATATCTTTGCTTAGTCTAAGTAAATGAAAAGACTATGGTAATTTAATATTAAAAATTCAAAAAAATGATAGGGCAAAAGTTAATATATTCACTGGCAATTGACTCTGAAATAGTTAAGTGAAAATTTGAATGAACATTTTAATTAATACACTGCACACAGACATATTTACTTACTTGTGTCTCTGAATTTGTATTCACTGATTTGAAATATCCAGGCTCTATGTCAGTGTAACCAGAAAAAAGTATAAAAAAAAATCAGCTATTTAGCTTTGATCTCAACAATCCAGTGAACATTTGTGGATTTGCTGTGCTATTCTTAAATTTTGCAAATATTTCTTTGACTAGAATATATTTGATTTATAAGATTTCCATCTCTGACCCCTGGGGAGGTGGGGAGAAAGGATTAATGCTTAGGCAAAGAGGATAAGGAACACCTTATGACTTTTAAGATATTGCAGTTTTATGGTCCATCATGTTGCTTTGCCAACAGGAGTTCTTTGCCCAAGAAGGTGTTCTGACTCAGCAGGCCATGGCATTCCATGCTTGGCACCATCAACTCTGAAAAATATGGGGTCACAAATTACTGCTCACCAGAAGGGCAGCATAAAGTTCTTTTCAGCAGGAAAATTTGCATCACAACAGTTCTTTTCTTTCCTAACAAGCCCTGGGTTCCAGAAAGTAAGATCTACATGAGTTCACCTGGAGTCCACAATGACTAAAATGCAGACCCCCTATCCGATCCCCTTCCACACAGGGGTCAGTGATCTCTAGTAACAATCCACAGGGTGACCTTTCAGTGCTCCATGAGGACAGTACTTGCAAGTTCCTATCTTCAGCCAAACCCAGAGTCCTGACTTCTAGTGTATCTGAATAAATTTCTCAGCTCTCCTCATGATGTGATGTAATTTAGCAGTCAGACATCATTGGTCTCATAAGTAACATTCCTTACATGCTGTCTCTTCTGATTACTAAGTTTTCCCAAGACCAGAGCTGGAGAGTATAAGACTAGCTGATACTAATACAGAAAGGAAAAGGGCTTATTTCTTTTTCAAATGAAAGTTCAAGTAACATTTGTTCCTATAGGTATTCTGTTGTTATTGCTAAAGAGACTCAAAGCAAAAGTTCCTTTGAAGTTGACACAGTTTATATAGAATACATTTCACTTTTTCCTATCTAAAAATAGTGACGTGTGTCCTAAATGCCAAATGGGGTGAAGTGGTTTTTAACAAATTAAATTGATCAAGTTATAAGAAACAGATACGATTACTTATACCTAGGAAAGGACAAAATGAAAATCAGGAGGATGAGGCTTTGTATTAAAACAAATGAAGCAGAAGAAGTTACAAAATAAGGTATACTCATATCAAGAGATCATCAACAACTTAAGTTACAATTATTGGAACTCACAAATATTGTTCTGGTAATCTAAAATATAGCTAGGGGGAAATGGAATAGTGTCAATTATAAGCTTAGCAATAATAGGCTCTGCATTAAAATATTTATTTGAAAGATGGAAGAATATATCAGAAAAAAATTCTCCCATCTATAGCCAACTTAGAAGTGTCTTGACTTTCTGATATCAAATATTCTGATATATTAGTCTTTGGCTGGGAAGGGCTCCTAAGATATTTGTTTTCCTTGTGGAAAACCAGTTGACTCAAATTGGGTATATTGAAACCACATCAGCTTTACACCCTTTCAACACAACTGCAAAAGGATAGGAGCATCTAAAATACATAAAGTTTACTAAAATCTAGTATGTCCTGGTAGGCAGTTCTCTAACACTGACCCTCAATCGAGACACCAACTCTGAAAACCTTTTTATGAAAACAGGGATCAAAACTTCACCTGCCTGCTGCAGGGCATGCAAAAGGCAATTGTTGAGTCAGTCAAACATCGCAAACTAAGGGAAGTTTCTCAGGAGCCCAGTGAACATTCTGGATTATATCAGGCTAGGCCTGCTGAGGCCTGTTCTGGATCCAGAGACTATAGAAGCGCAAGCTATGCTGATATCAGATATAAGCTTCACAGATAGAATCAGGGGTTTCAGATCCTTTCTCAATACCTTCAGACAAGGCCTGCAAGGTCTACAAACAGGGAGGAGACCAGCGGATCTCAAAGGAAAGAGAGGAAGAAAAACAAGAGAAGTATCCAAGATATAGTTACTGCCATTGTCAGCACCTTGCCATCTCAGACTCACCCAAGACCCCACGCACTCCAGGGTGTTTAGGACCTCAGCTTCCTAAAGGGCCTTTTGCTTATTTCCTTTGCCAACAGCCAGGATAGCACAGATGCAAGTGTCTGAAGAGATTGCCCTCCAGAGCTGTGCCCTCTGTACCATTGCACAGGACAGTGGAAGAGAGACTGTCGCACTCTAAAGAGCGGGAGGGGATCAGCCCAAACCATAGGTCAGATGGGACCTACGGACATTAGTTGCCTCTGACTGTGGCTCTGGACTATGAGAACCCAGTGTGGGAGAAGAAGACCTTATCTGAAGGAGCTCTGAGGTGAGAGGGGCTCCTCTATTTACTGTTTCTCTGGATGACTCTCAGGTTGAGGCCAGGACCCCAATATGGCAGTATTAACATTTTGGCATTGATGCCATTAACTGTCTGAAAAACAGAGGTAAAAGATGACCTAAACAGGATAAGGGTACTTCCTTCTTTTACTTTGTTGCGAATGCCAGCTGGGGAAGGGAAAATGTAGCACCAAGAGGGTGTATGAGAGGAAATTGCTCGGAGCCTCTGGTTTTCAAGAGAAAAAAGAAAAAAAGGAGGGAAAAGAAAAGGAAGGGGGAAAAGAGATAAAAGAAAAGCAGCAGAGACTGAGGAGAGAGACTTTCGGGAAGAGGAGACATGAGAATGGCGGGCAGGTAAAGAGCCCATGGCCAGGCTGGGTAGAAGCCCCCTGGAAGAGTGAGCTGGTACCTGGAGATGGCCAAGAATTTGGAAAGCTGATTTGTGCATCAGTATTTGTTGAAAAAGTTTGAAGAGCCTTGGAGGAGCAGAGAAGCTCAGAACACTGGAGAGAGAAGTAAAGAGAAGACTCTGGGGTAAGACTGAATTTTGCGGAGTGCCTGCCTCAGATCTGGAGGGGCAAAAGGGCACCATCATGGACATGTATCTTTGGGATCTTTGGGACTAAAAATGGTGATGAGGGTAGGATAACTGGCCACTTGTGATTTAAAGGATGTTTTATTTTCCCTGTTAATTTCCCTAGTAAATAAAACCCTGTAGTTAAGTTGCATTTTGAGTATCAACTGTTATGCGCGGGTGGTATGAACCTGAGGGAACCTGGGGAGCAGAAGCTGCATTTTGAATGTGACTTGTTTGTTGGAGGCTTCTACCCTATTTTAACCTGATTTCAAAGTGAGCCTGGAAGTGGCAGAAAAAGAGGTCACCTTCTTGGTAGATATGGGGCTACCTACTCTACCTTGCTCCAATTCTTTAGACCAGCCTACAGTTGAACTAAGCCAGGACTTGTTACAGCACCACCGCCCTGTTCACTACAAGGCCGCAAGTTTACACATTCATTTGTGTACAGACCTTCCTGCCCCACTCCTCTGTTAGGCTAGAACATCATGAACAAACTCCAAGTCAGTCTCCACCTAGCAGAATCCCCACAGTTGGTATTAGCTGTATGCATGTGAACCACGGGACTTACTGATCCTCCCCTTCTGACACAGTACCTCCAGGTGTCTGGAGCAAAGCAACCCCAGGTTGCTAAGCTAGCTCTGTTCTCCTATTAATAAGCACTTAAAGGATTCTAATACTTCCCCAGAAAGTACTCCTATCTCTTCAAGCTAGAAGCCCCAAGGGGACTATAGCTTCTTATGCAAAAATTCTTGTCAGTTTTTTTAAACATAGCATTCCTAAACTTTTTGTTTCGTACCATCTCAATTACAGACCAGCAAACTAAAGCTCCAGTCACAGACTTGCTCATGGAATATTGAGAACTAGCAGCACAAACGGCTGCCGAATACAGCAACATTGATGCTTGTGGCAGCCTGTTTTGGACAACTGGCACCACCCGCAGTTTCCCAGAACAACCTATACAACTGAAATTGACCTTGGCCCAAAAGCCCAAAGTGCAGCTATCTCATTCCTTTCATACCCCATTCCCCACTGTCCCCAATCTAAGGTGAGATAGGGCCAGTGCTGCACTCCAAATCTGAGTTTGGAGCAGCTACAAAAGCCATATCTCTGGCCCATTCCCAAAGATCTGTCATCAGCCTTTGATACAGGGGTAGTGACGAGTTGAAACTTGTTTGGGTGCCATACTGCCCTGATGGGCAGGGTCTGCAAGACCCCGTGGAAAAAAGCAAGATGCAAGAAAAAGCAAGAAGTGTGCAAAAGGCGCATAAAAGGAGAGCCAAGATAGAGGAGGAAGGAGACAAGAATGGCAGACCGACAGAGAAAGCCTATGTGGCCAGATCAGGCAGGGAGCCCCCCAGAAGAGGGAGCTGGTGGCAGCAAGGAGCCATGATGGGAGAGTGGCTGGCAGAGAAGTAGCTGGTGTGGAGTCAGATGTCAGAATGGCAGACCGGGGGGTGACCAGAGGCTGCTGATGGCAGGCCTGGTGGATGTGGCCAGACATCATTGTAGGTGGGCCTGGTAAAGGAAGTGCACAGAGCCACAGCAAGGTTGTATTTTTTTTTTTTTTTTGAGACCAGGTCTCGCTATTTTTGCCCGTGGAACCGCAGGCTCACATTGCCCAGGGTACCACAGACTCAAGCAATCCTCAGTCTCAGCTTCCCAGGTAGCTGGGATTACAGGTGCATGCCACCACACCCAGCTAATGTTTTGGGACTAGGTCTTGCTACATGCCCCCCAGTAGGACTCGAACTGTGATCCCTGGCCCCAGCCATGGCTTCCTAGGCTGCCGCAGGTTGCATATTTAGAAAGCTAACTTTGAATTTGCATTTGTTGGAAAAGTTTAAAGAGCCTTGGAGAAGCAGAGCAGCTCTGAACGCTGGAGAAAGAAGAAGCAAAGAGAAGATGCTGGAGAAAGACTGGACTTTGCAGGGTGCCTGCGTCAGAAAAGGGCACCATCTTGGACAGGTGTTTGGAACTTTTGGACTAAATAGTAATTGGACTGAAATAACTGGTCACTTGTGGCATGAAGAACTTTTTATTTTCCTGGTTAATCTTCCTTATAGATAAAAAACCCTGTTGTTTAAATTACATTGTGACTTTAGCAACTGCTGTGCAGTTGATCTGAATCTGGTAAGAAAACTAAATGGTGGAAGCATATTTTAAAAAAGTCACTTTTGACTTTTCTTCAAGCTAAGCACCAAACTGAAGTGCACAACTTTGAGCAGGAGGGAAAAGGGGGGTGGGGAAGGGAGGGGATGGTAGGGGGGTAAATTTGCCTGGAATTACAATGTTGTGAAATTTATATATAAATAAATTAAAAATTTTTTAAAAAGTCACTTTTCCTGTGACTTGCTGATTGGAGCCTTCTGCCCATGTTGACCCTATTTCAATTGTCCTCTCGGGAGGGGAGGAAAAGTTGGGGTAATATTTACTAAACTTAAACTAAGTCCCCCTGCTTTAGGGGGGGTTGAGAGATAAAGGGAATTGATATGGTTGCTATAGGAACCATGATGCAAGACCAAATCTTCGAATAAGAAAGGGGTTGTAGGAACCCTCCCATCCTGCAATTTCTTTGTCAAAGGTCAACACCCAAGACCTGACTTCCCAAAAAACAACTGACCCAAAGGGGCCCTCCAACTAAGAAAACCCATGAAAACAGCAGAGTGTTTCAATAAATCTGTCTTTTTAAGGAAGGAAGGGATGGAAGGAGAGAGTGAGGGTGGGAAGGAAGGTCTGGTAAAAGCTTTCTGTAATAGGATAAAACCAAAAAAAAAGTCAAATTGACTTTTTAATAGTGGTTATAATAGTTAGAATTGTAGTTATCAGGGCCTGAAGGGTGGGAGGAATGAGGATGTTCTGCAACCATTTCAGGCCAGGCAGACTCATTGTCAATTGGGCAAACAGAAGATTCTTGGAATTTTATTCTATCCAACAGGTCTTTAGTCTGAGACAGAACTGGCAGGCAGGCAGGCAGGCAGGCAGGTAGGTAGGCAAGCAGAAAGAGAGACTTCTAACTCAGGGTGGCAGAACAGCAACTGCTCTCCTCCTAGTTCCCTTTAACTGTTACACACAACAGATGCACTGTTAAATGCAAAGCTCATCTGTTGTTTACTGACATTTTAAGGCTATAGGTTTTCTTTTCTGTGAGCAAAGCAAGTTTGATTTTAACTCATTTTCCTTCCAGGGGTGATGTTGGTCAAAGGTATAAAGTTCTAGTTATATGGTGAATAATTTCTGTGTTTCTAATGTACAGTAAAATGTTTTATTAAGAGAAACTACTAAGAAAGTAGAGTTTAAATGTTTTCACTGAGACCAGGGAGAGAGGGACCCTTTAGGGAGAGGTGAGACAGGTAGGGGACTTCCAAGAAAAGACCATGAAAAATCCATGGAGGAGCAAGAGAAAAATTAAGTTCAAAGCCACTTTCTTTCTCTTTTTTTAAAAGTTATTTTTCTCTTTATAAAAGTAATTCACATTTTAAAAAGCAAGGAAGTTCACATGTATCAAGTGAATGACCCATTTTCCAATTTCTACTTTCTTCCACAGTTCCTCTGTTAACAGTTTGATGGTTACTTTTTTCTAGCATTTTCATCCACTCTCTTTGTATTTTTTCATTTTTGGATAATTAATTTTATTTTTTTAATTCGACATCTTGTCTATCCTGATATTCTCCTACCACCCTGTCACCCGTGAACCATCATCTGAATGCCTTGTGCCCACTTTCTAACCATGGCCAGACTAAAGGACTTCCTGGAACAAACACCTGGGGTTTCCTGATACAGACACAGGAACAGCAGCAATTACATAACACAATGTTGGTTCCACACAAATTTCTGCAAGTTTTGCTGCATTGCCTGATTCTAATGCAAAGTCACACATGGGAGGACCTACCTCTTATGACTTCAGCCAATCACAATCAAGGACTGTTGGGGTCAGTTCATTATTCATAGCAAGCTTTTAAAACACCCTTGGACAGCCATGTGGGTAATCTCTCTTTACCCCACCCTGGACTTTTCTCAGCCCAGGTTGTCTTGTTTTCTTATTTCCTTGATTTCTGATCTATTACTTCATCTTTCTTAAATGAACTTGCCTGTCTCAATTCACTTACCTGTGTGTGTGACTTTGAAATCTATTTATGACTCCAAGAGACAAGGATTTGGTAAGAAAAACTCATCATTTTCAAAAATCCTGCTTCATCACCACAAAAAACCAAGAGTAATTTTATAAGGTGGACGGGTGTGTTAATTAAGCATACCATAAAAATCATTTTGCAATATATAAATGTAGTAAATACTTTTATTGCAAAAGTTAAATTACACAGGCTTGCACGACAATTATATTTCAATAAAGCTTATTTATATCATTGCTACTGATAGTAATCGATCTGATTAGACTTAGTGAGGGATTTTCCCAATAAAAGTTGTACTGGTATATTTTAAAATGTAGAATGCAGTTAGGGGTGCTGTAAATTTGGTATCAATAACATTGAAATAAGTGAAGCTAGTATAAAATGAAAAAAAAAGAAATATATTCATATTCTATACAATCTACTAAAATGTGCTTATATGAATGTGTTTATAAAATTAATTTCATAAGTCTTATTGATGTGTCATGCAGATCAGGGTCTAAGAATAAAAGATTCATAGGTCATATTTCAGGAAGTTTTATAGAATTCAAGAACCAAAGCATTCTAATAGGTCAAGGAATTATGCAATTTACAAGTGACCTCTAATTTGTTCATTTATAAACTCAGACTGGTATATGTCTGGGAAGACTCAGTTTGTTGAAAGCAAGATAATATCACAAGATAAATTTTTTATATAAAAATGTTCCTTCTTCGATGGAAACGGTTTCATATGGGGAAAATTTAGGGAAAATTAATTTATCCAAAATGGATTTCATTTTAAAGCATTCACCTAGTCTTGTCAATGAAATGACTTCTTGGAACCAGTTAAAATGTAGATAATCTAATTTAATGACTTTGCATTGTCTTAAGTAATCAGTGCTGCTGACACTTGCTCACCTAATTTCCATTCATAAAATCATTTTGACCAGACTTATATACTCTGAACAATTTCTTATATTTTATTAATATAATGTAAGATGCAAAAATGTCAAAGTAAAATACTTATTTTCTTCAAAATATGTAAATTTAGATTTGTCATCTTTATGAAACAAATTAAATATTTCAATTAGAACCTCGGGTACTGGCATACATTTCTTTGGTTCCAGGTAACAAGGTCATTACAAATATATAAATGAATGAATTAATAAATATTTACTTGATATAGGAGATGGCTGAACAGATTTTCATCTTTGCAGATGTTTACTTTGGGACTAATTGTAGAACAATTGTGAATTTGGTCCCATAGGACCATCATATACTAACAGTATATGCCCACTGATGATTTGTTTTTGCTCCCAAAGCACAATTACTTTACAGAAAAATTATTTTCTTGGCATAAGTCATATTACCTTAATTCTCCCATTCTATAGATCAGGCAATTTATTTCAAGACGGGCTATTAAACATCTTTGAAACACACTGCTTTATTACAATTTCACAATGGAATATTATTCATCAATTAAAAATGACAAATTTGAAATAACACGGATGGATCTATAAGAAATCATATTAGCAGAAACAAATCAGAAAGAAAAAGAAACCAATGGTTTCACTAATATATGGGATATAGGAAAAACAAACAAAAGGCCAGGAGGAAAAGTCAAAGCAAGCTAACAACCAAGCTAAAGGACACAACTGAGGTGGGGGGATGGGTGGGAATGGTCAGGAAGGGGAAGTGGTGGGTAAACCCCTGGGAATACAAAGATGTGAAATGTATTTTTATATATGTTATTTCTAAAAATTACATAATAAACTGCATAATGATTTAAAGCACGTGCTATTTCTCAGTATACCTCAAACACTTAGTAATTACTAATTATTATTACTAGGGAAATAATAAGATTTTATCATTTTTATTTGAGATTCAATTATTAAAAGACTACATTCAATGACCACAATGATTTCTCTTTTTGCATATATTTGTTTCTAACTGATCACAGCAGAGTTTAATGGGAAATCTCTGTATACCAAAATCTATTTGTAAGGCCTTTTCCCATAAGCTTCAAAAGATCAAACTCATGATTTTTTTGGACACATCTTATTCTACTGATTCAGAAAAATAAAATAAACCCAACCACAGACTCCAGTGAAAAATGTGTGAAAGGAAAGAATTTAGAAATGTTGCTAGATCCTGTTTAGTCAATCACTTTCTCTTTGGGATTCCAAATTATTCAGTCTCTCAAAATAGAAGGCTGCATTTTCTCAAGTTCAGGTTGTTCATTATTACACATTTTACTTAATTCAGTACAAAAGGACATTCTAGATCTAACAAGTTCCTTTTATGCTTGAAAAATCTAAAGTTTATTTGTGAATATAAATTATTCCTATTTTCAACTATTGCATACTGTGAATATCTAGTTTCTTACTATGCTCAGATTTTGCATCCATTTTATAGTAAAGGCATTTCAATTTAAGTTTCTAAAATGCCATGAAATTTTAATAACTATGCTGATATAAAACTACATAAAATATTCAGAAAATCATTATTTTGTAAACTTTACATGTGACTTTGCTATGTGGATAATTATATTATGAAATATCTTAAAAAGATTTGTTGAAACTTTCAGCTTAAATTTTCACTTGTCATAAGTATATCACAAATTCCATGATTCAGAGAACTAAACTAGGCATGTATTAAAATCTCTGACAAATGAGAAAAGCATAGGTCTGAATTTTTATATAATGGAGTAGTTCCATTATTCTTAGAGCTTTTCAACTAAAAGCATTATCTCTGAAAACAGACTCATGCACAAATCTAAAGTCACTCCCAATAAACTTTATGATTTTGTGAAAGTTGCTTAATCTCGCTGAGCCTCAATTTTCTCATCTCTAAAATGAAGACAATTTTAATAACATTGTAACTTGTCCTGAAGATGTAAAAATAAAATATACGATATAATGAGGTAGAACACAATCACCTGGTCCACATCAAGCTATCAGAAAATAGTAGCAATTATATTTTTTTAACACCTGTATAGTTTCTGTTACATTATAATAACCTTTGTATATAACTTTATGTTTATGAAAATGAGACAAATGAGTAAACATTTATTGTAATGTGCTAAGAAATAAGCTTTATTTTTAGCTAGATCTGGTTTTGAATCCAAGTGCACCATGGAGAAACTGTAAATTTAATTTTCACTATTATGACTCAACTCAAAATTAAGATGTGAAATTGCCTCTAAAGGCTGGCATTTTCCTTTAAAACACCTAATTAGGCATTTTTCCAAAGAAGTCATACAGTGAACAACAGTTAACTTGTCAGTCATTAGAGAAATTTAAATCAAAACCATAATAAGATGTTAGTTAACTCATATCCACTTATACCTGCTTAAAAAAAAAAAAAAAGAGATGAATAACATGCATAGACAACGACGTGGAGATAGGAAACCCTGTATATTGTTGATGGAAATTAAATTGGTGCAATCACAACAGAAAGGAACACAGAGGTCCCTCAATAAATTAAAAATAGAACTACTGTATCACCCAACAATCCTATTCCTGGGAATATAACTAAAGAAGTGAAAACAGTATCTTGAAGAGAGATACCTATATCCTCATTTTCATGTAACCAAGAGATGAACATAACCTAAGTGTCCACTGATGAATGGGAAAAGATGTGATTATATGTAATGGAATATTATGCCAATATTTTAAAAATTAGGACTTATAAAAGTAGAGTAGAATGGAATGGTAGTTGTCAGAGATAGTGGCTGTCAGGGGATTTCAATCAAAGGAAACATGATTTCACTAACAGAATGGACAAATTATGAAGATCTATGTACAACTTGATATTTAATAATACTGTGCTGTTTAGCTAAAATTTGCTGAGAGCAGATCTTAAAAATACACAAACTAAAATAAACAATTAAGAGAGGTGATAGATATGTTAATTAACTTGATTGTGGCAATCATTTCCCAGTTTGTGTATGTCTATATACATATATATATATGTTGCATGACTATATTGTACCACATAACCTAACTTATGTCAGCACTTTGCACATACCATTAAGTATGCATTTAATAAAGCTGTATTAATGTTATGTAAGTACTCAAGTAAATGATAAATGAATCATTTAAAGATTGTTCTAATTCGTATTATTATTAATCTTTCATCTTTTATATTGTCAGTTACATAATTATGTTTTAACATAAAGTTACCTTTTCGTTTCTTTTAAAATTTTTTACAGTTATAACTCAAGATGTGAGGCGATAAGCTCATTGTCCTCTGAACCATATCTTCAGGTTTCTGCATTGATAGGTTCCTAGGATAGTCTCAAAAAATATTTAGTGACAAGAGCATGTAGAACAGATAATGAAAGTAAACGACTTGAAAGGTTGATCTTGTGCCAGGTGTGGTGGCACATGCTTGTAAACGGCAGCTTAGGAAGCCACAGCCGGGGCTAGGGATTCTGGTTCAAATGCCGTAGTGAAACCTAGTCTCCTCAAAATAGCTGGGCATGGTGGCACACGCCTGTAATTCCAGCTACCTGGGAAGCTGAGGCTTGGGACTGCTCACAACTGTAGTACCCAGATAACCTGAGCCTGCGGTTCGAAACCTAGTTTCAAAAAAAAAAGAAAGAAAATTTGACCTTCTAACCCTAGCCTTATTTGTAACAAATAGCAGTCCATGTACATGTGTGATTTTAAACAAATCAGACATTTCAAATTTACTTTGCATTGTCTTAAGCTGTTTAATCACTATTTAGTTAATCATAAAACCATCAGAAGTGATCAATAGAAACTATATAATTGCACAAATTAGGTTCATAAAAATCATTATTTGAGAGAAGTTGAATACGTGGTTTGTTGTTGTTTTTGTTTTAAAGATCTAGAACACAGTTTCCATATCAGAAAGACAGATGGAAGAAAGCATACATAAACAAATTGGGCATTGGAGGGGATGGGTGGAGAGGAAGCCAAGTGAGAATGAGCTCTTTGGGCTGGGTAAAAGGATGGTGGTCTAAGACTATTCTGCAAGCTCATTTCATGATCCATGTTAGGTAAAGCTAAAGGTGTTTAGAGTTTTAAATACCTTCTTTGTCGTGGGTAATGTTTTGAGATGTGTCTTCCCTCGTACAGGTTATAATGGTCATAGTTGTTGTATATAGATGTTGTGGTGACCCAGAACACACCCAGATGGGCTGACCAGACTACTGAGAATACTCACATGATAACTGAATGGGCTACACACCGTTTCCAGGGGAGGTCCACTCCCACTGTCTCTTGGCAGTCTCCTTGGTCAAACCTGCTCCTCATTCCCCAGTCCCTCTTTCTTTTTCCCTTCTACTTATCCTTGGAGGCCTTGGGAGCTGAGCACATAAGCTAATAGCAAAAGTATAAGCCTAACAACCTAGTTGATACAATATGCAGCACGATTCAAAGCCTTCCTTTGTATCCAATTGTTGTAAAAAGACTGTTGCACAAGTAAACTTCACTGCATACAAGCTTTCCATGTGCAGTCATTCTTTTGGGCTTGGGGCTGGTTCCTGAAGCCCCATCTGGGATAAAGCCCCATTTGGTTTATCCTGCACATCATGCCCAGGCTCTGGGTTCACCTGAGGCCCACAGGGTGAATTGTGGGTTCACTGGAAAGCCACAATAGTGATGCATTTAGGTCCACGGGCATTTCTAAATTCTGTTATCATTTCCCCCAGAGACATTATGTTGAACTTTTTAGATGGTATGAAAAATGAGAGAGCACTGAAAATTGATTTCTTTCAAGAAGTTGCTTTCTAAGTAGTGACAACATTAAGAATTATTATTATTTTTTATTATAGTTTATGGGATACTATATAGTACTATATAGTATTATAGTATTATAGTATTGGGGGGGTTCACATGTTTCAGCATAGAAAATTTAATGGTACCTTATACCTGATTACTGCCTATTCTTTTAATCATGGGGAAAAATTAGATATTCACAAAACTAATCTCAGTAGGATTTGCAGAGCCTAAAAGTGGCATTAATGTTTATGAAGAGAAAATATTTATCACAGTGGTAAGCTAACGTAGTAGATTTATTCATGAATTTAGTCATTTATCAGCAAAAAAAAAAACCTTAAACAAATGAAAAATTTTAATCTTTATTCAATAATATTATGATATCTGTATTCATACTCCATAAACCTTTTCCCAAATGATTCCAACAGGGGTATAGTAAGTAGAACCACACATAAGAAACAATAACTAAATCTCCATGACTGGTTGCCCTAGTGAAGGAAGTTTTGATATTATTAAAGATTTGATAGTATTTTCCTATAATAACTGAGTTCTGCTAAAATTTTGTACTTTCATATGAAACCAATGAATAATTTCTTTTTCAAAATTCCTGTTTGGAATAATTTTAGATTTATGGAAAAGTCACAAAGACAATTGCAGAGTCCCAGTATCCCAGTATCTATCTTCTAATATATTTCTATAGTCACTGATAAGCAATTGACTTTGGCATCATACAGTTAGATAAATGAATCTTTAAGTAGCTTTCATTAGTTTTCCCATTAATGCTTTATACTCTCAATCCAGGATCCAGTCATGGATGTCACACTGTGTTCAGTCCTCGAGTTCCCTTAGTCTCAGTCATCTCCAAATTCTGTAATTATTTCCAGTCATTTTTTCTTTCTTTTTTTGCTTTTCAGAGATTTGACCACTTTGAAGAGCCCTGGTTAGATGTTTGAAGAATGTCCTTCAATATGGGTTTGTGTGATGTTGCTCATGATGACTCTGCATGAATGGGTTTTAGGAATAATGGCAAGCAAGTGAAGTTGCTGTTTCATTAAAGAATGATACAGAACATTATTTTGTCACTGGTAATAAGAACCTCCATCACTTGTTTACAGTGATTACATTTCCTTTCCTTGTTCTCTCTATTGGAAGTTATGAAATCAAATCTACACTCCAGGGGACAGGAATTAATTTCTGACTCTGGAGTACAGACTACCTGAATATATATCTTCTTTAAGGAAGATTTATCCTTTTCCCCATTTAATTAATTAATTAATTAATTTGTTCAACCACTTATATCTGTGTCAGATTCTGGACTCAGGATTTTACTTTCTGGTTATGCTAGCATTCTACATTCAGCTATTGAATGTGCTGTTTTATCTTGAATTTTTGTACCCTTTCATTGCCTGTCTACCTTTTGTTTCTTGAGCACTTCTGCCATTAAAAAATGCTTTAGTATCAGTATCATCCTTTATATTGCCATATAATCAGTTTACAAAGTTGTCTGTGATTTAGAAGTATAGGGTCTCCTCTTCAGCTATTTGTACCATGCCATATCCACCACCAAAACACCAGTCTTCCACCATAGTCCACCGTGCCCTCTCTCCACTTTGTTCCCTTCCCTCCCCACCTTCCATGTTTGGTATCCCAGGTCTACAGTCAGAATTCTAGTGTTTGTTTAGAGTCAAATAAAGCCAAATAAATAATGTCTTGCATATTCCCTGCTCTAAATTTGAAGCAATCATTTCTCCAATGACAGCAGGGACTGTGTAGTAGAAAGTGGTATTTATAACCAAGATGTGAATTAGGTCAGTACTTCTGAACTAGTGTTAGTGAACATTGCCAGGGAACAGCGGTAGGTATATAACTATATTTACTTTAATGTCTGTCTAGCCAATACTTGTTTGCATTGTCACTTTCCCTTTTTGTAGATTTGATCTCTTGTCTTCTCTTATGTGGAGCCAGGAAATTATATTGTTTCACCCCCCCAAGACTATTCAGACTATGACCCACATCTGGAGGTTCTTAACTTAACTCACATCTATAAATTTCCTATGGTCACATATCACAACATTCACAGGTTCAAAAGATTAGGACATAGACAACTTTGGATAAGATATGTGTGTGTGTGGAGGAGACATATTCAGTCTATTTCATATCCTTTAATTATCCAATTAAATATCCAGAATGTCTTTTTTCATGGCATCATATAAATGAGGGCTTAATTTGAGCTTTATGTAATAGTTAATAATTAAATTCATTTGATACATTTCATAAAAAATGAAATTGTTATATTAAATACATAATGAATATTATATTAATAATCTATAATAGATTAAAATTCAGGTTATACTGACAGATGTCATAGTTTTTAACAAATAGAAAAGTCAAATTAGTCCTCATTTCCCCCAGAAAAATAGCATGTAAATATTTGCAATTATAGAAAAATATGAAGAAATATACATATAAAACCATTATGATCAGTTAGATTTGGGGAAACAAACTTCAAGTCCAGAAAGTAGGGAGGAATTGTCACTGCAGGAGATTTTCATATTCAACTTTATATCTCTGAATTACTTGACTTTTTATAATTACATATGTTGGTAGCTTTGTGATTAGAAAGCATTGTCCTTGACCTTCTGGAATAAACATTTAGAATAAAAAATTGTATCCATGACAACAATTTTTTTTTACTTAATGTGAAGGGAATTTTTCCATTCATCATTTTAGAAAACAAACTCAAACAACCCACTTCAATCTTTTTCCTGAACAGCTTAAAAACACCACTCAATTCCCTGTAATGTCCTACAGTAACCAGTACCTGACATTCAGAAATATTACGGAAAAGAGCTGACCATTTCTAGGTACACATGTACCACTTAGTGTTTTTCAAAAGAAAATGTAATGAAAGCAACGAGAAGCATAGGTCACTGTGGTGATGTCAGCAGCGATGAATCAGTACATTACCAGAAATGTCAACTCAGAGTCTCAGGTACAGCCACTGCCTTCACCGTATGCTCTCATTTGCCATAAAGAAAGTATTCCTCAAGACCGTTGACAGACCTCACTAATCAAGTTATGATACATTTTGGAATCTGATAGACAATCCTTCAAATCCTATTGCAGCTCATTCAGCACGTTTCTTTGAACAGCCCTTCTGGGTTGATGAAGGATGCTCTCTCTGCCTGCACCCGGAGACACAAGTAAAGAACAAAAAGCAGATTGAATTTCAACCCTCACCACAGCAGCAGGGCCTTTGTGTCTATTCTCATGGACAGAATGGATACGATCAGCAGAGTGACTCACAACACGTTGATATTATTATTGTGCCATGGCAAGAACCGAGACCATAACCCATCCGTGCTCAAGAACCACCAGATAGTCCGATCAAGAGGTGGGGAGATGAGACTTAAAAGGTTGAAAGTTCTACAGAACAAGCAAAAACTGCTGCGTATACATTTGTTTTCCAAGTGCTTATCCATCACGGAATCATCAACAACCATAAGAGAGGATGAAATGCAGCCATTTTCGACAAAGTAGAGGGAATGTGAGAGGAGTACAAGCAGCAACGTCGGAAGGATAAAAACAAATTCTAGACATAGCCGGTGATTCCACAAATATTCCATAAAATATTTTCAAACAACCAGAGGGCAGCGATAAATATCTTCAGGATGCTCAGGTTAAGAGGGATGGGGCAGAGGAAGGGGATACACTAGCCCTTCAATATAGGAAATTTAACAATCGTAATCTGTTGGCTTAACTTTGACTCACACTTGGTTTCATGAGTGTCACAGAGACGACACTCAACGGTCGACCAGCACCCTCCCCAAATTCATACGGAGATTCTAATTCCCAGGACTTCAGGTTGTGATTATATACAGAGAGGGACTTTCAAAAAGGCGACCAAGGAAAATCAAAGCCCTTATCTCAACCCTGACCCACTCTGGACCTGTGTCCTATGCAGGGTGCACAGAGGAGAGGCCACCATGAGAAGACAGTCACCTACAAGGCCAGGAGAGGCGCCCTTGGGATAAATAACATTTGCTGAAACCCTGATCTTGAACTTTCTAGTCCTGGAATCTGTCTCATAATGTGAAGGGGTTTCAATTTTAAAACTTTTGGAATTGCAATTAAATCTATTGTTTTCAACTTTGTGAATATGGAAATTTATCTTCAGTTGCTTATTAATATTGAAAATAAATGACTTTTATTGGGAAACTATTATCCTTCCTTCTCTCTCTACGCAAACTAATCCTATTAAAATTATTCACAACAAGAGTATACTTTATCTTAGTGTGTATGGATGATTGGGATACTTCGGTGTATATAAGTTTGGTGTATATAAGGGGGCTCCTCTGTTGCCTGTGCTTACACTGGTAACTTTCATAGTCCATTTCCTTCTGAAAAGTCTAGATGTCTAAATAATGTTTAAAGACGGACATAATAAAAAATTTCTTAAATCCATGTTTGTCACTTCTTCAGCAAAATGATTCACCCCCAACTTTTGTTCCTTTTTTACTTTCAGGACTGTTGTTTTCAGTCATTCCATACACTCAAGTTTCTTTCTGAAGAGTCTCAATTTGGATTCATTTTCCCTGTTCCCCATTTCACCTTTCTTACCCTAATCCTGGCTTCCTTGAGGCTGCTCGGTTTGCATGAAAAGGCCAATCAGAGCTTTCTTCCAAATCACTGGATGCAACTGTAATATTTCTGTATCTGCTACACTTAAATCTGACATTTCAAGCACTTGAACTGAACCAAGCCATTTCCACTGTTTTAATCACTCTGGTCTTCTATAGGGAAAGAATAAAACACGTTTTATTCCTTCCTGAATTATTTTCTTCCTACATGGGTATACCAAGTATAGTCAAGAAGTGTTTGGAGACAAAAGGCAAACCCAAAAAAAACCTAAAGGAAAAAATAGCAATTAACAAGTTTTATTTTTACAAAGGTTAGGTTAGTATTTTTTACTCTACTTGTAACTTCGGGTCGAAAAATATGTAAATAAATTGTCAGAGAAACTGTGGAGGAAAGCTAGAATGAAACTACTTTCCCTATTTGCATGAGATAAGATTATGAATTCATATCTTTATATACATATAGTTTCTGCACACATATTTGCATAGGTATGTATATATACAATTAGGTGAGACAATTATAAACTACTTTAAGAAAATAATGTGTACAAAGATGTAAATACAATATATATGCAAAAACCTGCATATGCATATATAATACACCATACATATATACATGTCAGCACATATGAATATAAACATGTGTATGCAGGTACAATATATTTTAGAATAATTTATAATTACCTGTACTTTTTTATTGTTAAATATATATTTAATAGGATTAAACATAATCTATTCACTAGATGTTTTAAATATTTAAAGCATTACATATAGATATATTTATTTGACTTCATGTTTCATCAAAATAATATATTATCTAGCAAAATAATTTCAAGAATATATAGACATACAATTGTTAATATTATCTGCAGTCATTTATTCAAATAATTTCAAATATGTATACATATATAACATAAGTTAAAATAGTTAAATACACGTTATTAAATAAAAGTTTTAATGTATACTCTGTTTAATATTCATTACACATATAAGCAGAATATTTATCTATAAAGCAAATTCAGATGACTGCAGACTACTTCAAGCAAATTCCCTCTGTCACTAAACACTAATTTAATATTTAACAAAATATTTCGTTTCACATTTATACCTTGATTGCAAATTTTTAATTATTAAGAGAAAATCTTTTTAATTTTACCACAATGAACTTCTACTGGAAATCAGATACTTTTAATAAGCAAAAGGAATGTTATTTGTGTTAAAAATGATACAAATATTGTTTGATATTATATTAGCATATTTTCCTTATTCTCTTTATGGAAATTTGCAATAGTTATCTTCTGTGCTAAATTTTTGGAAGGTTCAAACCATATTTAATAATGATATGATAATTTGCTGTCTTAGACTATCGAAGGAAAATCCATTCAACTATGTCTGCAATGAGAATAAGTTTTATAGAGTATTATTTTAAGCCTTCACAGATAATTGCAGATATACTTTCACAACTTTCTCAACAAGAATGAATTAAATTGAGTGCCATCTTTGAATAAAGCAAGATTGCCTTATCCACTATAATTAAAATATTTCTAATTTGAAAATCTTATCATAATAGGGTGAACAGATCTTGTACTAAGTTACATATTAATGATACAAAATTTCCATTTCATTATGAATATTAATTTACTTAGCAATAGTGTATTAGTTAAAAACTTAACATCTCACTGATAATTTTAGATACTGTTGCAATCCTATGAATGAGTTGGACTGATTCCATTGATTTCAATTTTTGTCTCAGAATAACAAGGAGAGTTGTTAGCAAATGGAAGCATTTTTTCCAAATCAGAACACCTAAACTTTCTAAAGTCAGGATTTCTTTTATTAAAAGAGAGTAACTTGACAATTTTTCTTATATTCTTTATTTATAGAGAAAGGGAGTGTTTGAATATCAGGAAAAATTACACACAATTTGATGCCCCCCCCCACACACACACACACATACACTTGGCTTTATCTGGGAGCAACTCTCCCCTCCCTGAAACCTTAACTCACTTTTCTTGAAGTTTTTACCTGTTTTCCCTGCTCTGTCTTTATTAATGAAGCAGAGAAATGCTCACAGGGGACTAGGGACTGAGGTCAGACATAGCCAGACCCTTCCCCAGCATGTATACTAGATCACA
Organism: Uropsilus gracilis; assembly: GCA_004024945.1. Lineage (NCBI taxonomy): Eukaryota > Metazoa > Chordata > Mammalia > Eulipotyphla > Talpidae > Uropsilus > Uropsilus gracilis. The sequence continues at coordinate 42,623 of PVHY01000305.1, forward strand.
GTGACATGTATAGTTAAATTCTTGCCTTGAAGTCGAGCTCCCAAGGTCCTTGTTCAAGTGTTTGTTACATTCAGTAGAAGGTGGAGAAACCAGCAGATAATGTATGATGCACTTCTTTGCCTGCTTGGACATAAAAATACCTCTTCCCTGAAGATTGGCACCGTTCTCTGGCCTGATGTAGTGCCAGGGAGGGACTGTTCCTCCATGTATTAGGCTCGTTGTTAATTAGACCTAAGACTCAGGCCTGTGTCTAGGGGATACCTTACAACAAGTAGCACCATCTGTTTTCCTTTGTCAGTGTCGATAATCTATGGATGGCTAAATATTTTGACTATATAACTCCTGATGACAAAAGATGCTTTCTACCCGACAATGATATGTTAGTGGAATACCTGTCCTTTTGTTTAATGTTTTTAATAGAAACTAACCCTATTATTTTTTCAATAAATATTTAACATCAAGTTTCTTTACAAAATCTATTTGCAAAATGGAAAATGTTAAATTTTCAAAATATGTAGTGTTGCAATTAATTGAAATATGGTTAACAACAAAAAATATCAAGATTGCTATGACATGACTATTTTCTATTTGCTAATATTAATCTGTATGATTTATCATTATTTGCAGAAGGAAAATGCTTCCATTTAATTAGGACTATACTAAAGTGATAAATGCAGGGTCAAAGAATTTTACGTAAAATCTAATTCTGCCATATACTTAAAATAAGATATTTTTCTCTATATGGATAATTATAATTCAGTTTTTGTTGAGGACTACAGTATGAGATTATGTAAGATAAGTCAGAAAAACTACCCCATAACTGTTATTATTAGACATATTATTCTTTGAATCAAGAAACTCTATTGTGTTTTGACACAATAAATTTTTTAACACCTAATCTTAATTTTCTAGTAAAGTACCTTTCAAATTTTATTATATTATACATTTACATTTTTTGGTATAATCATATTGTTATTCTAAATAACTTTTTTCTTTTCTTTTTAATCCTTAATTAAATCTCTTCTTCATATCCCTTGCATCAGTACATTCATCAGAAATGTACAAACAATAGTAAAAATTATTAGGAGTCATATCATTTGTTTTTCACTTAAATGACAATGTTATGTGTATTTTCCTTAATAATATTTTGAATTTGACAAGATATACAGTAATTTCCATTTCCATTATTTTAAATCTATTAGCAAAGAGTGCTGAGTTTTATAAAATGCTTTTGTAGTGCATTTATTCTATTAAAGAGTGTACACTTTACAACTTAGCATTTATTATATTCATGCAGTGAATATACTGTTATATTACTGCATTTGCTAATTTCACTTTAATTAAATTTAAGGTGCTTTCTGTTGTCTTTTCAAATTTTGTAATTTTTCTTTGTGAGCACAGGTGGAATGTTGACTTTAATATTATTGTAAATTCCTGCATTGCCAACAAAATTAAAAATCATTACTGTGAATTTCTCATCAACCAAAATCTTTAAAGAGACTAGAAATTTTAATCAAAAATAAATAAAAGTATGACTACCTTCAAATTAAAAAATATTCAGTAGCTACATTTTAACTATTGTAAATTTTATGCCAAAAGACCAGATTTGTTGAGATCACACAGTTAGCTTCTTAATGTGCAGAGAAATGGGTTGATAAATGTTCTTTCAGTAGCTATGGCGGCAAAGAAACATTGGACCATTTTATTGCCATTAACATTTCAGAACATGCTAATTTTATGTCAGACAACTGGCTAGCAGATGGATGAAGAAAGATAAATCTTTAAAATTATACATAAACATTGTTGTAAAATAGGATGGGAGAAAATAAAATCACAGAGATGAGTAATGAACAAAGACCCAAAGGATAAATCAATTTATACATAATATAAATTCCTTTAGTCATTTACTTTCTATTTCCTGGAGAAAATCCTCTTGATTGAATAAATCTCAGTTAAAAAGTCACATGAAATTATTTAACATTAAATAAAAAATGCTAGTGTTCCTCTAACTGTAACATAGAAAGTATTTTCATAGTAAAATCACAGAGAAATGATTTCACATTTAAAATCCTTCAATCAATATTAAACAGGATTCTCCGTAACTTTTCCTTATAGATTTTCATATGTACCATTTTTCATACATTGAAGTTAGACAATACATTTTTTAACTGTAAAGTAAATTTCACATATACACCACTTAATTTTTAAGTGAAAACAATCAACTTCAGATTTTTTAAAGTCTAATTATTATTTTCTTTTCATGCGTACCTTTGAATGTAACAAGAATCACATTGATTCCAGAAGCTTTATTTACAATTGCCCAAACTTAGAGGCCACTAAGATATTCATTAACAAATGAATGGATGAAAAGGAAAAAATGGTACCTCCATATAACTAAAATATTGTTTCTAAAATATTATTTGGTGAAATATGGAATGAGTAATTAAGCCATGAAAAGATTCGGAAGAATTTTAAATACATACTTACCATGTAAAAAAGTCAATCTGAAAAGATGGCATATTATATGATTGCAACTATATGAAATTCTGAAGAAGACAAAACAATGGAATAGTAAAAAGGTAAAAAATCTACAGGAGTTTGGGTATGTAGCACAATCATAGTAGGTACAGGCATTCTGCTCTTGTTAAAAAACCACAGTGTGAGCTTTAATGACTAATATAACTTTTACTTAATAATTTTGTGTCAATGTTTGATTCACAGTTTGTAGCAAATATACTGCACTGGTTTAGAACTTTGTAGCTGGTGAGTTTGAGGAAGAAGCACCTGGGAACTCTATTCTTTCAGCTCATTGTTGCTGTGAACCTGAATTAAAATCTATTAATTTAAAAATGAAGTCTATTAATTGAAAAAAAAATACAAACATGTGTTTAACCACACATCTGCCTTTTAAATTCTTCTTGTTAAAGAGAGATGACAGAAAGGTTTTCACATTCCCTTCTGCTATATTTATGTCCCTGTGCATTCTAAGTTGAGTTTCTAATGACCACATGACAGTGTCAGAGGTGAGGCCTTTGGGAGGTATACTCTTAAGGGTGGAGGCCTCATGAATGAGATTAGTGCTTATCCATTTAACAAATTAGTTGAACATCTGCTATGTGCTGGGGACTGCTGGAGTCTCTCCTGATACTGATACTCCTGATTTGGTTGCTCGGGGTGTGGAGCACACACTTTTATTCCTAGTAAATTTCATGTGAAGAAAGAGCTGAGCAAGCTATGAGCTAAGAAAGGGATACCATCCCAAGAGTTCTTATGAGTTATTTGTTTTGTTTGTTATGGGCAGTAAGGGAAGTGTCAATAACATAAAGTGCCCTGCCATTCTCAGACATCATTCAGAGAATTAGTTCTCTCCAATGGACAAGCATATCCACTCTGAAATAGCTTTGCAAACCAGTGCTAAAAATAGAACTAACTAGCAGAAATTGACAGTTACAGCCCAGAAGAGTTAGAGGGTTTCAGTGGTTTCACCACTCCTTGTTAAATATTTAAAATGCTGTTTTGATAATAAATTCTTCACATCAAAGCAAGCAGTGGGATCCCAGCTTCTGTTTTATTTTGGGTCTTGCATTATTAAAAATGTGTACAGTCGAGATGCTGGTAAGCCTAGAATATGAAAGACTTTATTAAAATTTTGTGATATGATCATTTTAATAGACTAAATTCCTGACTCCTGTTTTTTGGGATCTCAAAGAGTACATTGACTTTTTGTGTCTGCATAAAATTTAGTTATAAATAGAAGTAAAATAATCATGTGATCAGATGCATGTAAATACATAAAAAAAGGAAAACATAATTAATTGTGGTCACAAAGTTGAGAATGAACGCATTACTCTGGGTTTTGTTACTTGTAGCTCTGTCATCTTTGCTAAAATAGATCCCCTATCTAGGCAGGATTCCTCTTAATTCAACTGGTTTATTTGAAATTCTGTTAGAGTTTTGGTAAAAACAATAGGCAGCAACCCTAAAAGATTAGTTACCAAGAAGCGATATAATGAAATTATATCTCTGCACTGACAGAAATATTTTCTAAATAAAAATTTATCGGCATTTACTATGACTTTCCACAAGGTGTCTATTTAATTCAGTGTAATTATTAATAGCTTAATCAGACATGGGATTCATAGCAAAAAAAAAAAAAGAGTTAAACTTAAGTTTACAGAAAATTATAAAACTACCTGTAAGAAAGAAACAGAATTGCATAAACTGCTTTTTTCTTTTGGCAGAAAAAGATTCTTACTTGGCCTAGAGGTAAAATATCTGAGTTCCTTTGTATGCAAACATAAGTGTTGGCAATGGAGATACCTGCTGTTTCCTTGTCATATGCTCGATTTTTGAAATTGCCTGATATAGAAAAAATAACTTAAATAAACTAAATGCCCGGGTCTAGTCAGCAATTTATCAATTAAAAATCCTAAAACCCTAATTTACCTTTTTCAGAGGTTATGTGATTTTTTTCTTTATTAGTTTGTTACTCTCTAAAGTAAATTAATTATTACCGTTTTTATCCTTCCCCATCACCTCTATGACCAGCACATGTGGTATTGTGCCCTCCTTATGATTATACATATCTGGCCCAGTGGGTGTGCGCCTACCTAAGTGGGCACACCTGTACCTACGAAAAGGCGCTCTGATGGAATAGAAGTTGATCACAAGGAGAAAGCAAAGGAGAATTAGAACTTAAGAGAGAAACTCAAGTGGCTCTTTTTTGTTGTTGTTGTTTGTTTTTTTGCTGCCTGTTTTTCCCCTGTTCATTATTAAAAGTTCTATAAAGATAATTCCAAGAGCCTCAGCATTCTTTAGCTGCTAGAACCAGATGATGAACCTACCCAGAGAGGATGGTTGCCAAACTCTCACAGACATGCAGTAATAAATTTCACAGCCAAGCAAAGATTAGTTAATATCTATATATGTGTATCTAACTATCCCTATCTATGTAAACCTAAGCTATAGGACATTTTAAGAATGCATTAAGTATTCTCCCTGGGCATTTTTGCTCCTAAGATGAAACAAACTAATTTTAAACTTATTATCATTAAAAAGCCATTAAACATTCAGTGCCCTCACTGAGAATAAAAAACTAACTGAACAATTTTTTTCACATCAGTTTTCTTAGCCCTTTTTCATAATTTCAGTTTAAATATTGTGAAAATTTTACCTAAAATAAATACTTGACTAGACATTTTCATTTCGTAGCCAGAGCCTTATAAAACATGTTATTTGTTTCTACCCTTTGTTAATTTTTAATGAGTGAGTGATACTAAGAGAAAGACCCCTGACTTGTGTCTTACCTACAGAAAGGATTAGATTGATTAAAGTAAGAAGAAAGAAACTTTGATCTAACTTCTCTGTAAGTTGTCAAACCTCTGCCAAAATTATCACATTAATCATTTTGTCAGTTTCAAGAGTTCTGGAGTTAAAAAGAAGTGCTGGCTCAGTCATTACTTAGTCATTACTTGAAATAGTTCATGTACCCTAAGGTCTGATTTACTAATTTTTGAGATGATCTACATGTTATTTCCCAAGGGCAGGTTTAATAGGTTTCATGATACTAATCTAAGAAAAATTCATGGATTTAAAGTGATGATACATAATTCAGTATTTGCCTTTTGGTATTTCCTTAAAACCACGTAAATGTAATAGTTCTGTTGATTGGTAGGGAAAATGTGGTATTACCATTGAAAACCATACATTAAAAAGAAATTAAAATTTCCAAGCTTCCAAACCCTATACTCCAAAGTATATCTTTAAGTATCCTTGACTGTGAGCATACCAAGAACACAACTGAACATATATTAAAACATCAGATAACATTCTTAAAAATAGATATATACAGTTACATGTCATTAAATAGGGAGATAAAGAAATAATTCCTTGATAATGTACAAGCTTTGATTGCACTACTAAGTATATGAAAGGGACCGTGGAAAAGATACCATAAAAATGCAACTGATTTCTCTGAATAAAATGCCAGGACACTACAGATTTTCACTTTTCTCTTACATATTACAGAATAAAGACCTGATAAATTTGTCCTTTCATTGATGTATAGCTACAGAGCTTATACAATCTGTAAAAGAAAACTATGACAATAAATACATTTCAAATACATTTGGTGAAAATATTTTATGTAGAAAGATATTTCTAGAATGGCTATATCAAAAATCAAAGAAAATATTTGCTTTCATGTACTTTTTGATCCAAGAATTCTCTTTCTAGGAATTTATCTTACAGATATTTACAAACATGGATATAAATGGCTAGTTCTATGTATTGTAGCATTATTTTTAATACAGAACAATTAAACACAAAATTTATGCTTATTAAATTAAAATTTTGGTTATATATATCCCCTTTATAAAAAGTCTGTGATGATAGGATAATAATGTCTTGTTTACAACTGTATCTTTAGAGCTGAACATAAACTTGTAAATAAATATTAAGCAAATGAAATTTATAGACATATAATATACTATGCAGCTATATAAAAGAAATCATCTCTAAGTCCACAATATACCTGAAATTTTCAAGATTGAAAAAGATGTTTATATATCCATTCTAAGCCAGAAAATACTTGAAAAACATGCACATATTTATGTAATATAAAATGGTATGAATTGATAATAGACCAGATAACATTTTTAATAGTAGATAACCAGAGCTGGCTGGGGGAGTCCATGAGTATTCATGAAGTCTTTTTAACATAATTACTGTATATTTTGAAGACTTTTAATTAAGTGCTATAAGTTTACTTAAATCAGGCTATTTAGAAACACATCTAGATATAATAGATAGATATAATAAATCTGAGTAGCATCTGAACTGAATCTTTTGTGTTAGACTCAGCACTTGAGACAAACTAAATGTGAATCTTGCTTTCCATCAAAGACTGTGTTTCCACCATTCAAAGGCTTCTGTCAAGTTTCTTTTTCTAGACCAGTAAAATACTATTTTAAAAAGTCAATCACTTCAATCAGAGTGTTTTAAAAATAGAATTCCTCATCCCTAAGGAGAGGTAGTTTCATATAAAAATATCAATGGTTTTTCATGCAAAGTCTTCTAAAATGTATTTCTCCTGTTTTCTCTATCATTCATTGAAAGTCAAATGCAAATAATTAAACAGAATCATTTCTAATGTGGATCAATATCAAGAAAAGCTAAATAAATTGGTTAGGATTATTAAAAAGAAATTAAAATTTCCAAGCTTCCAAACCCTACACTCCAAAGTATATCTTTAAGTATCCTTGACTGTGAGCATACCAAGAACACAATTGAACACACTGAGATTAAGTACACAATTGCTCTCTTTTTAAGCAATAGTAATTGCATCAAAATCAGCAGGACATTATATCACAGTACCAAATTGAGAAAAAAATCCAGCTAGGTGTGAAATGCAGTAAAAGGGAAGGATTTGATGCTACAACGAATTTTTATTCTTGAAAATAATGACTTTTAAAATGAATGGCAAATATTGCTTCCACACACTTTTTAAAGAATAAAGGTCCCTAATGTCAACACTTTCCTCTTGGTAACAAAGTAAAAAGATAAGGAAAACATTTGGTTACAAAACTGTGACTTTTTATATAAAACAACAAAAACTTACAAAGCTATATCACACACACAGACTAAATGTAGTAATATGGGAATATAGTATTGGCTGCCAAAGTATGTCTTTCAGCAATATCTGAACACTAATATTACAGCCAAAAATGCTGTACAGACAATTCAATTTCATCCTTATAATCAGGAATGATGTAAGTACATGTCTGACCCCATATTAGACAATGTTTCAGAGGCTGTTTCCAGTAGTCACCGTGGATGTTCATAGACAAAACCCTCTTACTTTAATTTAAGTCAGTCGTGGAGAGGTATTTCAGATCCTGAGGCTTGTTTCTTTGTTTTTAATAGATTTTTTTGTTGAGGTGCACTTTTAGATACCCAGCAGAACTGAGTGGGAAGTAGAGTTCCCATGTTATCTTTGCCCCACACAGATATAATCTCCACAATTATCAACATTTTCCACAAGAATGGCACATTTGATTCAAGTAATAAACCTAAATTAACTGATCTTAATCACCTGAAGTCCAATGTCATAGTTTACATGAATGTTCCTTCTATTACATGAATATTCAATGGACACAACATACAAATATATGTGTGCATGTGTGTATACACGTATAAACGCACACATGCACATACAAATAATCATGTATCTACTAATTATAGTGTTACACAGAACACTAAGTCATTTCCCTGCCCTAAACATTCTCTGTACTGCTGATTCATGCCTCCCTTTACCCTTACACCTGTGATTACTCTCATATGTTTACAGTTTTCATAGCGTTTCTTTTTTCAGAAAGTCTTATAGTTGAAATCCCTAAAATTCCTTCTTTTTTCAGAAAAAAGTCCTATAGTTGAAATTCTGCAACATACAACCCTTTCCATGTAACTTTTTAATTTAGTACTACATATTGACATTTCAGCCATATGCTTTCATGACTTGATAGTCTATTTCCTTTTAACACTGAAATTTTTCATTGTTCAGATGTACAAGAGTTTATTCACTACTGAAGGTCATCAATTACTTCCAATTTTAAGCAACAATGAGTAAATCTTTTATAAACATCCAACTTCTTTAGGTAAAATCCCAAAAGTTTGATTATTGGATCCTTTGATGCTTTGGTATGTTTACTTTGGTTAGAAATCACCAAACTGTCTTTCTGACTGGCCGGACCATTTTATATTCCCATCAACGACGGATGAGAGTGCTGGTTGCCCTTTATCTTTTCCAGCATTTGAGGTTTTCAGTGTTTTGGAATTTGACCATTTGGATAGCTGTTTTGAATCCTCCCTAAGACTATCCAACTTATGCTGTCCTCCCAGGTTTTAACTCTCCAGGTCACTGAGCACGCAGTGTAACATGCAGTTACAGTTTGATGTTCCTTTAAAACTGACTACAGTGTCAGGCTTCTCTGTTCCTGAGCTTCTGTTCCAAATAAACTATGATTTTCTCTATTCACTGATCTCTCCAATTTTTGTGGCACCGTTTTCTCCTGTGACCTTACTTTTTTGAAAAATCTAAGAATAGATGTTGATTTTCAGTTGGCTCAGTTTTTTTTTTCCTCGCAAACACAGGAGGACTCTACACTGCTTTACAGAAGCCAAGTCCTCTAGGTTTCTTTTTGGAAAAAAAGCTGTTATAAATATATTGCAAGATTCATGGACATTCTTTTTTGATCCTACTTCAGCTGCATGGCTATTATATGTATGAATAATTGTATACATTCATTACATATGCATAACCCAAATACAAATCTATATTCAATTTCTGCATATTTGAAAACAGTATGCAAACAATTATATTGTGCATTAAGTGCTGATTTCACTCTACAATAACTTTTACAGATTTGTACACATATTAATGTATGTGACTTGAATTTTCATTTTCTTTTATTCTGGCTAAACCTTGTCAGGAGTGAGGAGGAGTCTGAGATTCTGTACTAGTTACTACTCTATAAGAGAGACTGTGAAATTTTTATAATTGTTGAAGACTTGGGGTTCTTGAGTTAGGGACAAAAGACATTTTCATTCTTAGCAGCAGCAGAGGTCAGAATATCTGATCTCCTGTTGTACCTGTTTCCTAAATCCTGACACTTGCTGAGTAATTCTGAGACATACAGGTGACTCTTGCAGTAGCTTTTGTTACAGGAGAGGAACACTGGAGTTTGAGAACCTCAGTGCCTCTAATGTACAGTGAGAATGCCTGGATTTGTTCTGAAGGTACATCTATCTGGATGTATATCTATCATCAAAGATGAAAAAAGCAAAAACAGAAAACAAAGCAAACTAATAGAAACAATAGCAAAGTCTTTTTTTAAGGAATATATAGAACAATGAAAACCAAGTAGAACTGTCTCCTCCATAGGTATCGTTTGTACAGGTATAAGTTTAACTCGTTTTTTACATATTGCTAATTTCATTAGCAATTTACTAGTTATGATACATGTAGAAATTCTTCAATTAATGGTTTTTATAAATGTATATAAATATGTGGGTCAGCACTCTTGACTAGTCTGTTTGGTTCTTTTTTGAAACATCGGAGTGCTAATGCATTGCTATAGTTTATTTTTATTTTAACCATTACTTGAGATCTTATGTATTTATCTTTGTTGTATCAGTGAAAATCTTCCAACCATGATCTCTCTATGCAATTAATTTTTATCAGTGTTAATTTGGGAAAATGGTGCAATATATAATTTCATGTAGAGTTCTTTTGCTCTTAAATTCCATCTTTTGCACAAAATGTGTGTTAGAGAAAGTAAAGAAAAGAGAATTATCTATTAGGATATGACTATCTACTTGTCTATCTATCACAGCGTCACATTACACTCAGAGAGAGTTACACTTTTTAAGAATCTCATTTAAGGTGCAATATAAAAGAAAAGCTACATGCTTTTACTAAGTAGCCATTTATAGAACTTTAGTTTCTATCAAGGGGAAAGGAAAAAGGCAAAGCACTAGAACAAGAGAGCACCATCATTTTCTTTACCTCAAATTCTCAAACACACTGGCAAAGATGAAAACAACTTTCCTGCTGGCACTATTATCTATGATAGCAAATACTTCCCTCCTCACAATCAGGGTCCAGAAGGACAATCTGTTTCACAGGTGGCAGAAATAAAAAATGGGGAGGTGAAGAATTTCAGCATAAGAATAAGAAAATAATGGGCTGGACAATCACAGTCAACAAAAGGACTAAAGGAATGAATTTTACTGTTTGTGTTTGTTCCAACTTTGCCAGTTCTTTCCATATTTTCTTACAGTTCCCATAGAGATGAGACATTCACACAAAATGATCCTCTTCTGAGCCATACAGAAACAAAACAGATATGAAAACAAAGAAACAAAAAGAAAAGAGAATTTAATTTAAACTTGTGGTGATGGGAAACCAAAGAAAATTCCTTTTCTTTTGTTCGTATGATTACTTGGAATGGCAGTAATTTTGCTAAACATACTTTCCTTCTGATAGCTTTTAAGAAATAACCTTGTACTTACTGTTCTATGTCAAGCTTTGAATCATGAATTTTTTGTAGAATAAAAATTTGAGGAGAGCTGCATAAGTTCTACTTTACAGTGATATGTTGATTTTGTTGTGAATATTTTTTCAATTATAAAAGTTATAGTCATCTACATATGTATGGAAGAATATTCAAAACTTATTGCAAGGCACTCATCAAATGTGAAAACATTCTTGTGATTCCATTTCCCAGAGAAAAAAGTATCAGTTACTATTTCTGATCAATGTGAGTTCATGTATATGTTATATAGATAATTACAATCTTTATAGTATTGCATGGTCAATATTTTGACCACTTGCAGTGGTTCTTTCAACTAAATGCTACCCTAATGTGTGCATAGCAGCTACAATACACGATAGTGCCACACGTTCCTCCAAAGATCGAAGTTCTGTAAGCCAAAGGGGATTAATAAAAGACAGAATCTATCCAAGGGTGGAACAGTTCAGGCACAGAAACAACTCTGTTTTCAAGTTACCTTCATAGCTTACAAGCTCTAACCAAAAGAGCAGACAGGATTTTGCAGACAGGCCTCTGAACACGAGCACCATGACTCGTTATTTTCTGTAATCCGTGACCCACACATTATCACCTGTGGTTCTCAACTTCCACACCCAATGACATTGAGATAGTTACTCTTGAAGAAGTATATATGGCATGTCTGTAACAGGAGTCACTGAAAATGAATACCCTGAGAATTTGTTATGAATAAATTCCTTTATTAAATTCTTTAAAAATATCTTGTAAATTAAGTAGGCCTATTCTTAGTATAATTAATATTTTATTGAAAGCAGAGTAAATGGAGGCTCAAAAGTAACTTACCCAAGGGGCCAAAGCTATTGGATAAAAGCCACACTGAAAACTTAACTATAGCACCTAGATTCTATATGTTTTCACAAGAACATATTATAAAATGCATATTTGGAAAGCATAATTAATTTCTGCAGTTGTAATAAGTTGATGAGTATCATAAGTTGATGAGTATCATGTCAAATTATTATGTTGATGACATGCTGGGAGAGACGTTTCTCCATGATTGATCAGAGATGCTACTGTCCTAGGCTATGGGCTTAATACATGGAGAAACTCCTAGAAGAGAAATTTGCAAAGAAACCACCATGCAGAACTGCTTCAAGTGATTACATTTTTTTCCTTTCCTGCTTTTCTGTTTTCCAATTAGTTTCCTTGGCCATGTGCCCCTTTCCTCTCTTGACCAATCTATCTCTGGTCATTGGACAAGAAACAGGTAGCACTGGAAACTAATTCTATTTTAACTAACAAATCCTTATTTTCAAGTCCTAACCCTCGATTAGATTTGAGTTTGGGGGGTTGTGTGAATATAGCCTGACAAATCTTCACACAGAAAAATAAATCAATGCTGCATTTTATAAGTGGTAAATCTGATTTTTCAAATGACCAGATGGTCACAGAGAAACATGAAGTTAATAAAAGAAGTTCGGTTGGCACAAATCCGGCTCAGAATGAAACCAAACAAGGGTTACGTTTTGAAAGTCTAAGCTTTTTTAACCATGTTACAGAACTAAAAAAAAGTTCATAGACATTTAAGATTAGATGGGAAGGCATTCTGATTCAAGATTATCAAGTTAAGAGTTCTCTGTTCAAAAGCAGAGTGTATGGAAACAACACTTGCCATTGTGGAAAATGCTAAAGTGGAAATCTTGTAAAATTCAAATTCTTTGAAGACATTTTACATTATTATTGCAGAGAAATTAGGCTTCACTTTGTGGAAAAACAGTCAGTTTGGGGACAGAATGGTTTTGATTTCATCCTTGATATGAGCTATCTACCTAAATACCTCACCAAACACCTGGTTCGATTTTCATCAACTAAAATTAGAAATTATAGGCACTGACTCACAAGTGTGTAATTATTTAACATCTTTGAAATACGCTGATATTTAAAAACCATTGATGGCAATATATTTCCACTGCTCATACTCATAATCCTCCACAAGTAACTTTAAAAAAAGCTCAAATAACTTAAAAAATACTTCAAATTCCAAAAGCTCTCTCAAGCATTCTCATACATTCTCTGTTGTCTTCTCTTTTGTCTCATTTTCTGACAAAGCTATGTTTAAAATATATTCTCCTTCAAGCCCATGTGTATACACAAGAAACCAAATACAATGGAAAGAACACTAATGTTGACTGTCTCACTATCTATGCAGGATTTCTAAACACAAATCACCTATTTTGATTGTATAATAATTTTATTACATGCTGCCAGCCTACTTACTCTCCTTTTATAAATGATGATTTCATACCCTCTTCTCAGACTTACAACCCAATCTTCACTCTCAAATGACTTGGCACCAAATTCGCTAAGAGAATATAAAGATGTTCGCACAAGCTTCTACCATTTTAAGTACCTACACCAGCCCCTATACCCATATGACTCACCTTCTATTTCATGACTATCTATTAAAAACCCATACCCCCTTTCTCATGATTGTTCCTTTTCTCTTCCTTTCCCTAAAAAGATGTCATTACTCACAATCTTTAATGACTCTGTCAATGATGTCATTATTGATGAATGACCCATTCCCAACTTACAAGTATATATTTGGTTAATTCCTGTTTTTTCAGTCATTTTTTTTTCCACGTTGATACCAAGAAATCTATTCTTCAATAGTTATGGCTGTAAGATTCCCCTTCTGTTCCTCTTTTACTTACCCTTTCACATCATTTAAGTTACTATTTCTGAAGTACCTCTAAGTTCATTTCTTAGACCTCTGTCCTTCTCTATTTTTGCTTCTATAATAATCTCATTCTACCCCAAAGCTTAGGATGCCATTTATATGCTAATGATTTGCCAAATTATATTTCCAGTCTAATGATCTCCACAGAGCTTCAGGCAAGTATATATACTGTTTCTCAAAGTATCCAGTTACATGTCTAATTAATATCTCAGCCTGACACATTAAAAAATAAACTCATTCTACCTCATATTTGTATCTCTCAGAGATTTCTTTATTTCAGTTCATGCCCAAATTCAGCCTTCCTGCTGGTCTATCAAATATTTAAGAGTCATCATTAGTTAATATCTTTCACTCACATCTTATAACCAGCTCAGGTACTGGTGTATAACTGTCACCTTCTTCCCACAATTTCCCTTGGCTGATGAGGCTCAACAACACAGTCGATATACCTAGGTTAAGTCAGCTACTGATATTGGAGTCCAAACTCAAACTCCTTAACTAAAATCTGTGGTAATTTAATCTTTAGAATCCTATCCCTAAGTCTTGAGTCAACTCAGTGCTAGAATTTAGGCCATATTCTGATTTAACTTCTTCTTCTTCCTTGTCTTGTTTTGTTCATTACTTTAGAGACTGTATTTTTCTGGAAAAAATAAGGATCATTTGATTTCTACAGTATATCCTGTTTACTTCTTTAATTAATTATTATTATTTTGTTTTGATGCAACATTGTTCCTCATTCTTGCCAGTATTTTCACACAATAGGATCCCCCCCCCAAAGGTGAAGTCATTGTATTTTCCCTAAAGCATCCATAGTCCTGCACTAAAGGGCATTAGGTTCTAGATGAGGCCATTTTCATTCTGCCCCCACAAAGTTGGTCAGCTTTCAAGAATTCGTTTTAAAGTTATTCTTCATCTGACCCTTTATTTGATTTTTAAGTATTCCCTCTTAGACTGTGCTTTTAGAGACCTGCAGCAAAATAGTAATAATCTGATACTGAGTAAAACAGTGTAGCACATAACCATGGCTAAAAGAAGGTGACACTACAGGGATTATGTTATTTCTTGATCAATGACTAATTCACAAGGATAATTATGAAGACTTTTGGTGCTGTCTGCAGATTTCCACTGCTGATCAATGAGAGTTAATATTTAAAAGTCAGTTTTGAGTGATGCTAGTTTATGATCTTTCAGAGAAAAATAGAAAAAGCAAACCAAAAATTAATGAGGTCAAATGGATAAAGATAATTAAATTATTTGACAACGTTCTGAAAATGATTTTTTTAAAACAAAACTATGATAGCTTGCATTTTCCCCCCTGTTCAGTGAAGGGAAATGATTGCATCTCTTTTAACTATTATTTTAGAGCTATAATGTGGCTGTCTTCTTGACCTAAAATAGCATGACACCAAGATAATTTATGGTTGGGAACTTTCTAAAAGATTTAATTGATAAATTCAACCTTGCTGGTATATAATCTCAATACCCGGTCTCCCCTACCTTCTTTCCAAGATAGGATGAATCTAGTATCTTTGATAAAATCATTTAACAAAAGCAAAAGCAACCTCAAATTGAGGCATGTGAAACTCTAACAAATGACCTTCCTGGTAGGGATTTTAGTTAACTGGGTTGTCCTACTGTTTTTAGGGTTATTGGAGGGTTCTCACTGTGACCAACCTTGACCTCTATCTCCACATGTTTCCCTTAGGCTGTTTTTGGTGCATCTCTTAATCTAACATTGAAGCAAATCAAATCAACATCCCAAATAACTATGTATGAACTTTCCACAGCTCAAAATATTTTTTAACAACTCATGAACGGCTAGCTTAATTTATGAAAATTGAAAATATATTGCATTGACAAGGGATGGGTAAAATAGATTCAATTATTAAGTCAGCAACATTTAAAGTAGCTAAGATTAATGCCTAGGATGGTAACTCAAGTTATTGTAGAAATAAATTACATATTAGAAAAACTTGCATAGAGAATCTCAAATAGATTTTTTTTTGTGTAATAGAGCTATGGTCTAATTAAATTAAAGATATATTAAGAGATAAAATATGTCATTTCAAGTTATACACACAAACATTATGAAATTACCATTTGAAAATAGTTTTTATTGTTTTATCTAAGACATACTTATGAGTAGTACCAAAGAGAGATAATGAATAAGATTAATAAAAAAATATTAATCTTGCTTAAGGGCTAATGAGAAAAAGCAAGAAAGGCCATGAAACCTATAAAATGAAGGGAAGAAATGCAAATTTTGCCTTTGTTTTACATCATTTTTGTTTTAAGTGTCTGGAAGAGTGAGTCCTTGTCTTCAATGTTCTTACCAGATTCCCTAAAATTATTTTATAAAGGTATAAATATCTAAAGAAAAAAATATGCATTCTGTAGCTGAAAAATAATGAATAATTAATTATATATGGGGTAATATATTTAATATATATACATTGAATCTATTCCAAGTATACATATATATTAAACTAGTCCATGTATGTTTATATGTAGACATACATGGAATAGTTTAAATGTACAAAATTCCATGTATATATGTATTAAGCTATTCCATATACTATATATATTATATATATATTTATATATAATACATGGAGTAGTTTATATAATATGTGGAATAGTATATATATTAAGCATTATATATATTATATATATAATACATGGAATAGTTTAAATATAACCAGTATGACAACTGTCATAAAATCCTTTCATGGTTTCTGGTAGAGGAATTTAGAGCATATCAAATATATTGTATTTATGTTATAAATAAAGATCTTTTATGTTGAATCAAGTGATTTCCTATGACATGTTAAGTCATAGAACAAGTAGTAAAGCTTTGCTCTCTTAGGTCTTAGTTTAGGTCTTAGTCTTTACTCCTTAAGCTATGATGTAATTATTTCTCTTGAATTTTAAATGATAAATGCCTTTTTTTTTTTTTTACTAAATCAATGGATAGTTCTATATTTAATTCAGGGTTATTCCAGAAATAACTGAGCAGACAAATCAAAAGCTGAGACTGATAGCAAAATTGCATTGTGATATGAAGGTATTTAAAATCTCACTTAGTTGTACTTTTGTGAATAGAAAGATGCAAAAAAAAAATCCTCAAATACAGATAGTATGCCTCTTCCTTCTCTCTAAGTGTGTAAAAGTTGAATACTACAATTGAATTCATTCTACTATTATTATCACTGACTTTGGCCAGAATAAAAAAAAGATAATTGATGCTAGTATTTTAATGCTAAATGAAAGAACTTCCCTGTTATTTTGATTTTGTGATAATGAACTTTGAAAAAGTCCTCTTATTATAGTGCAGAGATGGTTGATTGCACCTCAAAAGATTTTTCTGTCTAAATATTCAAAATAAATACTAAATAATGTCATTATCATTATGCAAAATCAGAATGATATAAAGACCCAGGTATGGCAGCATAGTATTTACAAAAGCTTTCACTAAGCCAACTTTCATCCCTACAACATGAAAACAAAATCAATTCTGCTTAAGCAAAGACAAGTGATGTTGTAATTGAAGCAATCTTTATAATACAGCATGTTCAATGACAAGAGGAAATGTAAGCCATTTTTATTTTGTTAGAAAAAGGCTCAAAGGCAAAAGGATTTCAACCTCTGAGATTTGAAATAACCTATAATGAGGGCAATAGCTATCCTATAAGAAATAGAACAAATGGCAGTATGCCTGTCTCACACAGCACAGGATAAAAATATGACTTTGCTATTTAGACTATTAGCAGACACTTAGAGAGGAAACTAAAACTGAAAGTTATATATAAGATTGAGAAAATATCAATATTATTGTTAACTTTTAATAAATAGTTCTTGGAATTAGAGTTCATAGGAAGGTGATTTAAAACTCTCCCTAAAAGTTAAAGTACTCAAATAAAGGATACATGTTTCGTCAATGCTGTAAAAATAACATTAAGTAGTCAAAACTATTAATACTCAAATTGACTTAAAATATATCAGAACAAGCCGAGCTCGGCGGCTCGTGCCTGTAAGCTTCAGGCTATGAAGTGGCTGGGGCTAGGGATCACAGTTCGAGTCCCGCCTGGGGCCTGTAGTGAGACCTAGTTCCAAAAAAATAGCTGAGAATGGTGGTGCGCGCCTGTAATCCCGGCTACCTGGGAAGCTGAGGCTGGCGATCACTTGAGTCCGTGGTACCCCGGGCAACATGAGCCTGCGGTTCCACCGGCAAAAGAAGCGAGACCTAGTCTCAAAATAAATAAATGAATAAATGAATGAATGAATAAATAAATAAATAATATATAAGAAGGGGGGGAATCCCTGGGATTGCAAAGATGTGAAATTTACATATAAATAAAAAATAATAAATAAATAAATAAATAAATAAAATATATCAGAATATATGATGGTAGACGCATAAACTTAAAAAATAAATCAATTTTCAATTGTGTCAAATTGCAGAGATTTGAAAAGATCATTTACCAGAATGATTAAAAATTAGATGAAATTATACAAAGAATTTTGGTTGCATCTGTAAGCAACTAGGGCGGCAAGACATGGAGTAAGAGGCAAGATATGACAGCAATGGAAACTCACGGGAGAGTCCACATTTACTACACTTCTTCCTTGATGTATTTGGCATTATTTTTCTCAGACTTGTCCTCAAGGCATTTGGTGAATCTTAAATTGCTCTGGTCAGTAGGAGATGCAGCTGCAAAGATATGCTGCCAATAGATGAGAGACACTGAAGCATCTTTTGATATTGTCACAGACCAAAGAACACACACACACATACACGCATAGGGAGTTTAGGTTCAGTTGAGAAACAGACCAAATATAGACCCACACGAAGATTTACTAAAATGTTAATCTTTAAGTAATTATGGTCAAAGACCTGCTGTCTGCAAGGTGGAGACATAGGAAGCGTCAATGGAACAATTGAAATCCTGAGTATTGGAAGACCAACTCAAACTTCTTTTTTGTGCTATGCAGACTGTCCAAGGATGGAATGATGTCTGTCTATGTTGGGGAAAACCATTTACTTTGCTCAAGTCACCAATTTAAATGCTAATCTCTTCTAGAATTACCCTTAACAAGACACACCAAAGTAGTTTTTATCTAGTTCCTGGGGTACACCATGCCCAACTCTAAATTAACATATGAAGAAGGATAAATCCCTTAGATTATTTGCAAATCAGAACATATCAAGTTCAAATTAAACCTTCAATAATCCCTATCATGCTTGATCAAGTATATCTGTTTTCTTTTAAAATAAGTCAGTTTTTTGCTGACCTCTTTTTTTAAATTTAAGGGAACATTGGCTTACAACAATGTATATGATTCAAAAATTAAGCAAAACTATTCTGTCAAGAAATCATATTATCATTGCCATTGAGATGTAATGATAAAAAAAGAAATCTGAAGATTTTTTAATTGTATGTTTATAATTTGTGTACATTTCTATATGTGCATTATTGGTCTATTAAGTATTCTTTTTCAAGTATCCTGCCTCTTCACATGTATGTTGCCATACTACATCTATCATTAGAAAACTTGATCTTAAGACTGAAAACTTGCAAACATGATGTCTATCATGTAATCAGAAATTACAGGCATGTAAACAGAACTGCTTTGACTGCTAGTTACTATATAACAGGTCATATCAGAATTTGGTGACTTAAAAACACACCTTAATAGTCATAATAATTCTGTGTCAAAAATTACAACAGGGATTTACTGCAAGAGGTTTTTCATACATGTGTAGTTGGATGTTAATGAAACTGTAATACAATTGACAACGACTGAAGCATTTGGGGGTTTTCTGTGTATATATATATTTTTTTGTCATTTCAAAGCAGCACTGAGCTCAGAGTAAGATAATAGAAGTGCTTAGAATACAAAATTGAAGGAAGCACTCAGTCCCAGAGTGAAGATTTGTCATGTCAAACTTCATCAGGGTGAATGTAAAATCTAATGAAACATGTCTGTATAAGGCCTAATTTCCAACTGCAGGACCCTAAAAGTGGCATGTTCTTAATTTGTTTCTTTGTTTTTTGTTTTCTTTTTGAGTAATCTCTCCTTTCTTGTCCTGTCTCCCAAACTTGACTCAGAACCCACAATGTGGCCTGAAAGAAAATGTAAACACACTTGTATTTCCTTGGCATTTGATGTTCTCAGGAAATTAATAACACTCACATGGTTACTAAAGATTTCAAGATAAGTTATTATTCTGAGGGACCCAGATGGAAGTCTTATTATAATTTTAAACCTAACTTTAAGTTTTATGCAACATCATTTCCACTATATTTTATTAAATGAAATAATGCATATTAGTAAAGTACACCCAATATTTAGGAAATTATCAAATAAATTTTTTAAACAGAGCATTTACTTATGATTCAGTCTAAGAAAATGTTTGTAAGAACTCTACTCAGAAAATAGAAGTATATATAAAATTATAAAAAAATTAAACTTAATTGGAAGAATACTTATTCATGATTGTTAGGATCAAGATTTTAAAAGCTCAATTCGTATCCATTTCCTATATAATGTTAATGAGATTCCAGTAAAAACTCTGCATGCATTTGATAAGATATTTTGCAATTTGAAATTAAGTTTCATAAAAATTTAAAGGGTTAAGTAAAACAAAGCAAGTTTAAAAAACTGGAAGAACATGAAATGTTTTATAGTTTCAGATATGATGAAAGTATAAAATTGTAGTAATTTAAATTATATCACAACATTTCAAGGAGGAACAAATACATGACTGAAATATACTTGAGAATCAATAAACAGAGGGAAATGATTTTTCTCATATGCTTTATAGCACGATGACATCATAGTAGTTGTATTATATTGGGATTTTTATCAACAAATAAAATGTGCAGCATTAATTTATATTTATATACAAATAATAATCTTGTCTTTAAATATCATGCTATATGCAATATCAGTTTCAACATATTTAAATGTAATTATATGTGTAAAAGCAGCAAAATTTCCAGAATATCACACTGAATAATCTACCAATTAATCTACATTAATCTAATTAATCTACAATAATTAATCATATATAGAGTTAATTAATATTTACATTGGGACTGTCAAATGTTTTCTAAATAGAACTCTAATAGGACTCAAAGAACACTGACCTACAATCACTCCTAATTGTATTTTAGTAAAATTATGAGTTTCCCTTAGTCAAAACAAAACATTGAGAGTATTAAAATAGAGGGTAAAGGAAAATATTTCTAGTGCAATTGTTCAGTAAAGAACTGATACCTATAAAATGGAGAAAAATCCTAAATACCAATAAGGAAAAAAAATGGCTAAAGGTTTGAGCAGTGACGATAACAAATAATGATTAAATACCTGAGTATGTAATGAATACAAGTAGACCAAGTTAATTGTTAAGGATAAAAATAGTCAAGCACATAAAAAAGAAAACTGATAGAAATAGGTGTTGGTAAGTATATGGATAGTAGAATCCTTATAGAATTCTACTAATCATAAATTAGTGCAAAAGCACTAATTTATCAAAAAGTAGTGAGAAGTATAAAAACTGAATAATGTTTATTCTTAAACCTAATATTCAACTGCTAGTTGTAAATCTATTGAAAATAATATAAGCACACTATATATGCACCAAAATATATGCTGCAGGGTGTATGTAGTAGCATTATTTGCAATAGTCACAAATTAGAGCAAAGAAACCCAAACAAAATAAATATCCATCAAAAGTATAATAAAAATGAAACTTATTTTTATATAATGGAATATCACACAACAATGGAAAGTGAAAGATGGCTCCAAGAACATATTATGAAGTTTTCAGGAGCATGCTATTGTACAAAATAAGACTCACAAAAACATACTCTGCGTATTTCTCTCTATATGTGTCTATATAAAATTATAAAATTAAGCAAAACTATTCTAAGTCAAGAAATCATATTATCATTGCCATTGAGCTGTAATGATAAAAAAAAAGGAATCTGAAGATTTCCAAATTGTATGTTTATAATTTGTGTACATTTCTATATTATTGGTCTATTAAGTATTCTTTTTCAAGTAGGATTAAAAATGGAATTCTATGACATTACTGATGTGATATAAAATATTGCCATCATTTTAAAAGTTTGTCAGTTTCTTCTAAAGTTAAACATATTTAACACAACTATCCAATTCTTAAGTATTTTATTCCCCTCAAATAAATACAAACACCTTTTTATAGGAATGTTTATAGAAACTTTTTTGACACAATAGACAAACACTGAGGATAACTTTAGTGTACTTCAACAAGACCTATCATTACATCAGGACATTCCAATGTAAAAAGAATTTGAAGTACACAACCATTAAGTATCACAAACCACTAAGTTGACATTTATCTCCCAGATACAAAAGAATACAGGCAAGATGACTCCAAGTGACACCATAGACAAGACAAATTAGCACTTAGTGAGAAAAGGCAGATCAGTCGCTGTATCAGGTGGATAGGTATATAGAGAACTGGGAAGGGTCATCCAGGAAATTGGACAGCAATAGAATATCTTGTTCATCTGTCATTCTCCTGGTTTCAACGGGATAAAATTTTCACAAGATTCATCTAAATGCACACATAAATGAAGCCAATGCTTAAATATAAACTATATCTTAATAAAATTGACTTTGAGATGTATATAAATATGTATTATTAATTAACTGCATATAATTAATGTAGATTAATCACACATGCACATAAATATAGGAATTGAGAATTAATAAAATTATTTTTTAAGATTTATAGCACAATAACTAACAAAATATAAATTTGCAAGTTCATCTTATTTAAAATCCTGCTTTGCTAGAAAGGCATTGTACTTAAGGCATTATTAATTAATAACTTTTAGTTCCCAATTGTTCTAAATGAAAAAAAAAAGGCAACGATGCTAATGCTAAGATTTCTAGCAGGTTAAGGCAATAATGACAAGATAGCAAGTGAGAAAAAGCATGTAGTTATAATAAATATCACTACAGATAATAACCTGAAAGGAAAAAAAAGATATGTAGCTCAGATAGCAAACCATCTGGGTTATTTGCTTTTGCTTCTCAAGCGTAAAGAAATGTTCATTTCCCAAGGAGACCTACAAATCAAGATGGATTGACAGCTTTCTGTTTTCAAGTGGCACATGTTCAAAGGTGTCCCTCTGAGGGCACAATAAACAGGCAACATCATCTGACCACTGTTCAATTCATTGCTGTCCTGCTACACAGAAGTGAGCAAAGCATACATAATTCCAACTTGCTCACTAAAATCCCTTTAATAGAATTCCCCCTTCTATCAAGCAATTTGAAATTAACTTGCCCAACAGTATGTGCCTTATTCACCAATAAGCAAATTTAATAAAATATTAATCTCACAAGCACCAAACGCTACTCCAAATAACACTTGATGTCAAATGTTTTCTTCACATTGGTATTTCTTTCAAACCTATCAAGTTTATTTAAGCTCTTGGCTTCCTCTGACAATAAAAGACACAACCTGCTTTCTGCAAACAAAGTTCAGTTGATAAAGTAGATGAAAATCTACTTTACAACATAGTAAGATGCCTCCTGGAATTTTGCAATGTCTATAGCTAACTTATGTGAAATCTCAGGGGAAAAGGGAAATAATTCTAGGCAGGTAAAACAATGAGAATAATCATCACTTAAGACAATAGGTAGGTAAACAAACATGTATATGTGAAGGTATTTTGGTTGTGTTCCTTATCTCTTTTATTCAAATCAGTAATGTTATAGTAATGTTATTATGAAGACTAAAAAGGAAGACTGAAAGAGGAGATATATGAAGATAATCATTTTGAATTCCATTAATTTACAGGAATTGGAAATCACTTCTCTATTGAGTAGGAGACATAAAAATCTGATCTTTGCTTATCCATCCCACAGTTCATTATTATGATTTATTATGGAGAGGTAGATATCCTATGACTGCCTACCCCTCCTCTGGTGAGATGACTAGCAGGATGACTTGCCATCTCAGTATTCATAATGAAGAGAACTGCTTCTTTGAAGCCATCAGAGTATCTGGATGCAAGCCAGCTGCATTGCCTGACCAGCTATCAAAATTTTCAGCATCATTCCTCATCATGAGGATGGACAAACTCCCCTCCCCCATAAAGTTTGGGGTAAATCCCAAGCCTGATATTTGGGATAACTGGTAATAATTTCCCCGTGTGGTTCATGAGACACTGCAGGAGCTAAACTCCTTTTCTGGGGGGAGGGGGTGTCCTTCTGCAAGGAATTCACTTGGGGAATGTTAACCCTTACCATCCAGTCTCATTCTGCTAGTATTACAGTATCACCTTCTTCTAGACATTTAAATGGAAAGCTCATGTTAGTAACAGCACAGAGATAACTTGAAAATATATTTCAAATCTAAGTCATGTATCTGTACAGAAAAAACTTGAGTCAATTTCATATAATTAAGCTATTTGTCATATTTGTTAGATACTGACATTAAAAGTTGCAGTCTCCCATGCACTCTATATGTAGCAGCAATCTATGCTTTTCCTTCCATTAAAGCAAGCAGACAGTAAGTGGCCCTGATAGAGGGTTGTGAGTGACACAGGTAAAAATTGTTGGCGCCAGTGTACCCTGGTGGGTGGGGTCTGAAAGACCTGTGAGAGGAAGTGAAAAGCATCAAAAGGCAGATAAAAAGCGCAGGGTGAGGAGGAAAAAGAAGGGAAAGGAGAAGACAAGGATGGTGGACTGAGGAAAGAGGCCCACGTGGCCTGCTAGGGGAAGCCCCCTGAAAGAGTAAGCTGGGGGTGGCAAGGAGCCATGGTGACTGACAGAAGAGTAGCTGGTGTGGAGAGTGAGGCACTGCAGCAGTGCAGCATAGTGAGCTGGTACCTGGAGAGGGCCAGGAGTTTGGAAAGCTGATTTGTGCATCAGCAGTTGTGGAAGAAATTGCAAGAGCCTTGGAGAAGCGGAGTAGTGCGGAACACCAGAGAAGAAGCCATGAGAAGACGATGAGAAGACGCTGGAGAAAGTCTGGACTTTGCAGAGTGCCTGCCTCAGGTTTGGAGAGGCAAAGGGGCACCATCTTGGACATGTGTTTGGGACTTTCGGACTAAACGGTACTTGGGGTGAAATAAGCGGCCACTTGCGGCATTGAACTTTTTGTTTTCCTGCCTAATTTCCCTTGTTAATAAAACCCTGCTGTTGAACTGCATTTGGGTGGTTACTGCTCCACGTGGGTGGCGGAACCTGAAAGGCAAAAGCTGCTTTTTAAGAGTTTTTTCCCCCTATGGCTTGTTAGTTGGTGGCTTTTGCCCCCATTTGAACCCGATTTCAGCACTAGTGATGGAAATAGGTGTTACCTAAATGTGGGCTTTGAGGATTTGAACCTGAGTCAGAGAAGGACTAGAATCTGAGTTGCAGGGAATGGAGTTGAGGAAGCCACATGAAATCTATGTGCAGAGAGCACTAAGCCTTACGTGTAGTTTTTGCAGTAGCAACAGCCAAAAGACTTTTTAAATTAAGTCTGGAATGAATGCCAGGGGTAATGTAGTCTCTTATAAGATGCCTGTGGCAGATCCTGTAGACCAAGGAGGCATAAAGAGCAAAGCAACTGATTCAACATCTTGCATTCTTAGAGTCCATCCAGTAATCCAAAGATGCGTCATATAGACATAGAGGAAGACACTAAGATCTTTCCCCAGGGGTCTCTTGACTCCTTACTCCCTTAGTCCCCAGTTGTCTGTTCATTTGCAACAGGAGTTTCTCTGGACTCAGTTTTGAACACTGAGATTTGGAAACCTGATCTCAGAGATAGCAATGGTTCTCTGGTTTTTGAAGACTTTCTGGTGGGCCAACTGTTTCAACCTGGATTTATTCTTACAGATTTATACTGTTGACTCATTAATGTTATTTTAATTTTTTTAATGATACATAGACTGAGACATCTTCTTGCTTCTTGCAATCCAGAAAAGTTTGCAAGTGTTAAAGAAAATGTGTACAGACACAATATTCAAACAACTCAATGTTTTATTTTATATGCTTCATGGTATATTAGTTTGGAAGCATAGGTCACTGATAGTTTGGCAAGTTTCTGCATTCTACAAAATGCACTAGTGACTTTCAATGTCAATTTTACTCATATCTCACTGAATTACTGGCAAACTCAGCCTCTAGTTTTGTAGCAAAGATTTAAACACACAAACAAAACAGAAGGTCAGTGACCAGCAATGGGCTCGGAAGAAGGATCACTCACATTGAATGCTTATAAAATAATGTCAATAAGAAATATAGCATCATTATTTTAAATTAAATTTGCAATACTCTTCAGAGTTATTGCCCTCAAGGCAGTAGTCTTGTTTGCTTTTTATTATACTAGACTGGACGACTCTATTCTTGTCCAAATGACAAAAATACATTTAAAAATATTAAGTGCATTAAAGTGGTTTTACATTTGTAAAAGAAACAAATATTTCAGCATTTTAGTTCTGCCCAATAAAGTAATAAATTGCTACAAACCTAAACTTGAACAGACATTTTGTTATTTACTTCTCCTTGTAATGCTGAAAAAGCATCTTGTTTTCAGAATAAAAATGCATCCTTAATTTTGTAAACATTACTTTTTATGGGAAAACCTGACATATTCTTATAAGCTAAGCACCCTGATTTGTTCAGTTCTTATTGGTCCATTTGTGCTCAGGTTTGCTTGGTACAAGCAAACTGACATTTCAAATTAGTTTCTCCCAATTGTGTTAAAGTTACAATTTTATGGTTGAATCATCTCATTGGAAAAAAAAAGAAAAGGAAATTTCTGGATATAATTGTGAATCTAAATATCCTGTGAACTGCTTCTGCTTTTTCTTGACACAATTTTATTTTTCTCTCTGAACAAACCTGAAAAAGATTCATGCACTGATCTTGTTTTTCTTGTCAGACAGATCTTTTTATGACAGATAATTTTATGATTATCAAATAATCATTTTTGTATTTTGAGATATAGCCTCAAGGAATAAAGTACAATTCACCTTTTGCTTAAAAGTTATCCAATGATAGTGTATAAATGTAATGAATTTGGTATTTGACAGAAAGGGAAATGTGGATTTCTTTTAAAAATACATTAAATTAACATTGGTTTATAATATTACCTGTTTGTAGCTTTATAATACATGTACTATGTGTTCATAAACAAAAAGTTAGTTTCCATTCTTCAGCAGTTGACCTGTTTAACTGATTCAGTTCATCCCACTTTAAAATCTCAGCTCCCTACTCATCTATACCTCTCTACTACTATCTACTCATTCTGTGACCTAAAAAGAAGCACTTTGAGATTATTTCCTCAGAAATGTGTAAATCATGGACATAGCCAATGCATGAGTTTAAAATCAACATACTATGATTAACAATTCTTGCACAGCCACAAGAAACTACATTGTATATACTTTTCATTTCCTTTCTTCAGTTCTCCTATCCCACTCACCTTTTTTCCCCTGTTCTTACATATGGGCACACACACACACAGTATACTAAACAGTCAAAATTTTCAACATAATAAGCACACTCAGTGACTATGAAACAGTCATAACTGAATATACTATTATTTAAATACAAATTCCTTATTATTACATACATATATACTAGGAATGTATACACACATATAGTTTAAAACATAATTATGAACACCATGTAGAAAAAAAGTATAGTATTTATAATTAAATGTAATTGACCTGATCTCTGGTCAAAATTACCCAGAATATTTTTCCAAAACAGTCAAATGTTTAAACCAGCTGTCATTTTGATTGTTAAGATATATATGTTGCCCTATGTGACTACAACCATAAATAGACATCATTTTTATTTAATACAGGATAACTAGAATAGAAATAAATTTGATTAAAAGATATGTCAATGCAGCTATAATCAGCATAATGTACATACATGTATTTATAACATGTATGATTTATCTTTAAGCCCTAAAATATCTAATTTTATTTTTTCAAGGTTTTTAAAATCAGAACATATCTCAGTGAATTTCGAATCACTTTTCATTCAGGCTCCTCCCCATATGACTTGAACTATATTCACACATCTGTACACATATATGTGTGTATATATACATGTATATGATAAGTCCAAAGCCAGGAAAAATGAGTTAAACAGCTGGTAATAAAAAATTTGCCACCAATTTCATGCCTCATATATATTTGAAGAAATATGACATGTCTTATGTATAAACAGCAAATGCTTGAAAGCAGATAGTTGATTCAGCAATAGTCCATTTCAGTAAGAATGTTCTTTTCCCTGTGGGGTTTCTAAAACTCTGTAAAATGGTCATAGCCAATATATATAATAATAAGTTATGTAAATTATGAATAAATTATGTAAAACTGGGTAAGTGCCATCATACAGAAAAGACAACTTTGCTCAGAGCTTAAAAAATATAAATTATCCTAGTTGTATCATTCTTACAATGAAAATATTGCTCCTAAAAAGAGCAGAGTACTGTTAGCCAAAACTGTTATACAGTTGAAACATCAGATGAAGACTGAAGTCCCTGGGTAGTGTCATCTACAATATTAAAGGACAGGCATCTGGTCTGATAGAAGACCAAGAATACAGAAGTGGGAGAAATCATACCCACAAGACCATATTGCTTTTAGACTTTGGACTTCAACTTTGGTTGGGGGTTCCCATGCCACTAATACATATTTAGTGATGAGACTCCTTATGTCAGGAATTTATCTACAAGGTGAATAAAATACTTCAGTTAATACTCACAGGTAATACTTGCTACTGAATTCAAAGAGCATTGTTTTTGCCTCATTCCTATGTGTTCATGAACTCACTGCTGCTGGGACGTTACTTATCCTTGTTCAATGACAAAATTGCCCAGGACCAAAAATATAGGTCTTAAGTTCTTCCTCTTGTTTATTTCTTGGGCATCAGGGATGGATGACCAGATCCCAATTCTGCTTTTGTTCTAGTTCTTTCATAACTAAACTTGTGATAAAACTCTTTGATACATAAAGAGATGTGATGGGATCTTAATTGGTGCAGTTAAATTCTGCACTTATGTGGATATCTTGCTTGATATAGACATTTGATGTAATCTGCTATCTCTGGCCTTAAAGAACACTTACTTGTGTATTTCAAGATCTTTTGATATTTCAAGATCTCTGGATTTTTGCTAAATAGGTCTCAAGTTTGTCATCCTCTTATTTCATAGGCAATTTTATAGATACATTTATATCTATTTTATAGATAATTTTGACAGTTGTACACATATATTTAATAAGTGTCACAATAATGAGCTTTTTAATTTTTTTAATTTGTGAATCTATTAAATCTTACCATCATTCTTTGTGTCACCTGTTCCTTTGCTGCTCCCTCCTTCTTAATGTCAAGCCTTCAGGATATTGTTTGATGCCCACTGGTATTTGAAGTGTTTAACGTTACCAGATTGTTTATATATAAATACCCACTATTTGTTTTTATCATTCTGACTTATTTTGCTGCACATAATTCTCTCAAATTTGTTCAAATTTGTTCCATCTTGTTGACAACTCCTGCCTTTCATCCTTTCTTGCGGCTACACACGTAATACTTTAGATGTAAAAACTTGCCTTTATCCAGTTCTCCACTGATGGACATTTGGGTTGCTTCCATGTGTTATATATTACAAATAATGGTACTACGAACATTATGGAACATGCTTTTTTAAAAAAAAAAAAACTAATAGTTTTGGATCTGTATGTGTATACCCAAGGGTGGGTTTCTGGGTAGTGTGATATTGACATTTTCAAAGTAAATCCAAATTATTTTCCATGATGGTTGCACCAGTTTACATTCCCACCAACTGTGTAACAGGGTTTCTTTTTCTCTAACTCTTAGTAATGGACTTGATCTATAATAGGTATGCAATAAATAATTTTGAAAGAAAAGCAGGAAAGATAGAAAGAAAGAAGAAGAAAGCATCCATAAAGATGTTGAAATGATTGCATGGAGAAGTGGATCTGCATAGAGGGTACCAGTGCTAGTGTCTGGGTCTGGTGGTTTGATGATTACATATACATATATGAATAGCAGTGATGGTACATGTTCTGTATAATTCTGTCAGAATGCACCAGATCAAAGTGCATCTCAGTCTCCAATGAGGAAATCACTGTGAACTTAGTAGTCTGCAGAAAATCACAGAAGTTTGTGATAAAGCTTATTAGATTTTTGGTATCTTGATTCTTACTATATTATCATGTGCAACATTTTGTCCTGAACAAATTTTGTCCCTCTCTCATGTTACAACGATGTCTTCCCAAAGGCATATTCCTCATAGCAGGCCTAACCTGCTGCTTGCCATATTCAAAACCAGTCCCTTATTTCATAGCTGCATAATTTGGGTTTTGTCCTGACTTCTATGTCAATGCAACAAAAGATATTAAAGTGTCAAGTCCACAGAGTGTTTAGCACTTTAATGAAAGGATTCATTGACATGTTACTCCTCACTCCAGAAATCAGAAGTCATCAAATAATTTAGAAATGATTTCTACCCTAGTTGTAATGAAAATTCACTTATCTTAAAATAAAGAATGATCAAGTTTAAAAATGCATCAAAAGGTAGTGATAGACTTGATGACAAAAACCTAAGACTCCCTCCACTGAGGCAAGGGTTTATTCAACTCAAAGGAAACATGCCTTTTAGGGCAAGTTCTCATTAATTTATATTTTGAACAACTAATTCTGAAATTACTTACTTTTCATGCTGCTGAAGGTAATAAGAGTTACTATAGGCTGAATATTTCTGTCAGAAATATATGACATGCCAATTTTGTAATTGAATGATTTTAGATAGTATATCTATTTAGAGATATGATATGATGTTAGATAGTATATTATTTAGAGACAGGATTTCTTAAAAAGATGAAAAATACCTAAAAATTTACCAAATTGTAGGCCAATGGATTGAATATGTCAACTTTGGCTGTCTACCATTTATATTGATAAAATTCAGCTAAAATAATTTTACTGGGGATTTCCCATTGGAATCTGGGCAATGAGGCAGTCAACTAGAATTTATTTTTTCTCAATATAGTTCATGGAAGGAATTGTTTCAACAAACCACCAAATCTAGAGCTTTACTAGGTTCTGTATACTAGTTTAATACCACAAACAACATTGATCAGTGTTTTCCTTGTGCCATACAATATACTAGGCAATTGGATTATGAAAGTGGAAAGATTGATGTCAAGTGTTCAAGTTCTTTCTCTCTCTGATGAAGGCAAAAATAAATAGATCCTTCCAAACATAGTGGTGAAAGCCAAGAGGGCTTTCAATAGGAAGCTAAATCAGGAAGCTCAATCAAGATGCACAAAAAAGGCCGGAATGGTGGTGCATGCCTTTGGGTGGCAGCCCAAGAAGCCACGACTGGGGCCAGGGATCGTGGTTCAAGTCCTGCCAGGAGCATGTAGCAAGACCTAATCCCAAAAAAATAGCTGGGCATGGTGGCGCGTGCCTGTAATCCCAGCTACCTGGGAAGCTGAGGCTGGGGATTGCTTGAGTCTGTGGTACCCCGGGCAACGTGAGCCTGTGGTTCCACGGGCAAAAATAGCGAGACCTAGTCTCAAAAAAAAAAAAAAAAAAAAAAAAAAAAAAAAAAAAAAAAAAAAAAAAAAAAAAAAAAAAAAAAAAAAAAAAAAAAAAAAAAAAAAAAAAAAAAAAAAAAAAAAAAAAAAAAAAGATGCACAAAAAGTACAAATTAACAAGTAGAAGGCAGGAGAGAGAAATGGATGTGAGAAGAATGTCCCAATGTTTCTGCTGGTAGAGAAGAGGTTTTGAGGATTGCTGTGGAAGATTTAAGGGTAGAGAGTTGGTCAAAGGTCGTACATAATCCCACTTCTTTAATCATGAAATGCATTGCATCCATTACCTCTCTCTCTCTTTTCACTTTTCTGTTTCTGGAAACAGCACTAGCTTCTGCATCTCCATTTGATTTTCACATTAGAATTATTCATTTGATTAAAATGTATATAGTGCCCGATATTAATCTTGCTAGCTGAATCTACATTACTTAGATATGTGTGTAAGGGGAAATGACATGTTCTAAACTATTACTATGAAGAATAATATTTTGTGCAATGCAAGTATATAAATCAAATATTGTCCATGGACACAATATAACTGTGTATTGCAGAAAAATCTTTTATACTTTTCAGTATTAACATTTAAATTAATCAAAATTTAAATGCAGTTGTTTCTTGATTCTACTAGTCTCGTTTTAAGCACTCAGTAGACTCATTGACTAGCGATGGTCATATTAGGCAATTCTTGAACAATGCTTCTGATAGGACAGTGCGGGCTCTAAAATAAATCATAGAAGAGACTTTTTTTTAGACTTCTTTTTTTATAGGTAGCTTGAATACTAGTATACTTGAGGCAGAAAAAAAGCAAGAGAATTTGCAGTCTATAGCTCAGTTTGGGAGAAAGATATTATACCATCACTGTGGATGTGCAAAATATGCTCACAATTCTTTGACTTGTAACTTCTGGCAATACACAATCAAAGGTAG
The DNA here is from genome assembly GCA_004024945.1 of Uropsilus gracilis. NCBI lineage: Eukaryota > Metazoa > Chordata > Mammalia > Eulipotyphla > Talpidae > Uropsilus > Uropsilus gracilis. The sequence continues at coordinate 74,989 of PVHY01000305.1, forward strand.
AGTGCCTCTTCAATTTCAAAGAAAAGTTAAAATTAGCAGAAAATAAATTGACTAAAAAGTAAATACACATATTTTTCAGACTAACTCTCCGACCAGCAGGGCTTATTTGCAAGCATATGAAAAGAAGGAGGGTCTAAATAGCGTGTCAAAGGCCACCAAGGCAAATATTGACAGTTCTTACTCTAAATACTCCCTCTGATCATCTTAACTCAGGTCCACAAATATTTGCCAGGATTCACAAGTTCTCTCCTATATTTTATTTTGCTCTGCTCAAGTTACAACCAAATTATTTATTCAGTCAACATAGTTAATACTAATTTTTAATATTTAATGCTATTTTAATTAGTATTATATATATTAAAATAGTTTGAAATATACTATACACTTTCATTTAGCAATATAGTAAATGCATTTTCTGAAATGTAAAGGACTATGGCTTTATTTGTTTGTTTATTGCACTCCATTGTAAATTATCTTTTCAAAATATATTTTTAATTGAGGGAATGTTGGTTTATAGCACTATATGATTTAGAGGTGTAGGTCCACAACTCTTGAGATGTATGTTACCGTCACATGCACCACCAAAATACCCAAATCCCACATCACATATCACTGAACCACTTTGTTATTTCCTCCTGCTCTCCCTCTTCAGTACCCTCAATTTTATAGTCAAATTTCTAGGGTTTGTTTTGGTTTAGTTTTTGTCAACTTCCTTGTTTAACTTAGTTTTCCTGTATTCCACATATGAGTAAAATCAGTATGTATCTTTCTTCTGATTTATTTCGCTTACCATTGTCCCATCTAGTTCCATCCATATTGTTGCAAATGACAAGATATAATCTTTATTTTTTGAGGTAGATTAGTAATATTCCATTGTGTGTGTATCTTCTTAAACCAATCAGCTGTTATTGGGTCTTTAATTTGTTTCCATAACTTGGCTATTCTAAATAGTGCTGCAATGAACATAAGGCTGCATTTATCTCTATTAGTGATTTTGTATTGTTTGGGTAGAGGTATAGGAGTAAAATTACTGGATCATATGATATATGTGTGTGTATTTAATATATTGAGAAAATGTCATACTACTTTCCATACAGACTAGACCAGTATATACTTCACCCACAGTGTAAGAGCGTTCCTTCCCTACAACCTCATTAGACATTGTTTTTTCCAGTCTTTTTAATATGGACCACCCTCAGAGATGTGAGGTAGTGTCTCAAGTGATGGCTTCTTTGCAGAAAGCTGTTTACTTTGATGTAGTTCTATTTGTTTACTTTTCCTTGCACTTTCCTTGTCATTATATTTGAATCCCCAAATATTATAACTTTAAAGTATGTTTTCTCCCATGAATTTTATGAATTCAGATCTTATATCCAAAAATTTAACATTTTTCCATTTTGAATTAATTTTTGTGTATTTTGTGAGAGGATAGACTAGTATCTTTCTTTTGTATATTGCTGCTCAGTTTTCCTAGCACCATTTGGTGTAAGTTCTTGGGTCCTTAGTAATGGTTTTCCTTAAAAGGAAGAGAAACTAATGATCAATATTGATATTCCTGCAGCACCAAGTATGCCCTGTGCTGTGATTTCTATGCTATGTCTTAACCTCTGAACCATACTATCCTTATGGAGTAACAACCACCTTGACTGTTCACAACCAGACCTATGTCATAAAGCTGTGTATAAAAGGTCTCTTTCTTTCACCCTTCATGCTTTCATCAAATTTTTCAACCTATGCTATCATAGTAAATGGAAAAAAAATTCTAATATATCACTGACTTGAAATTATATTTCCTAAATGACCCAAGGCTGTTCTTCAGATGCAGTTTACTGTGCCGTAAATTGGATCATCACAATTTCACTGACATCAGATCCCAGTGGGACCAAAAACTGCAAGAAGATTGTCAAATATTTCAATTTGTCACTCTGTCTCCCAAGATCCCTTGTCCCCAGGCTCACAATAACTGCGTGCGATGGGATCTCAAACAAGATAAAATGGTGAATAAGAACCCTGATACACATCACAACACTTTGCCACATGTAACAAAATATTACTGCCCCGAAGCAGGTAAACTTGTTTAAAAGAAAAAGATATAATAACAAAGATTGAAAAATAGCCTTTTATATTAAAATAACATCTTTCATCTGGAAATATCCTGAGGTGCTTTTCTTTTTCAAGCTGTGCACTTTGTATTACTTCCCTATCCTGAAATAGAGCAACATATTAATTCTCCAGTCATGGATGTAGATATTTGCTTCAGAATATGTAACTTCATAAAAAATTCCCTCTTCTGCGAGTTTGCAAACCCATAAGCTCATATTTAGAGGACAAGGAGAGATGGAAACAGGGGCCAACCACTCTAGACTGGCAAGTGTGGTATTCTTCTGCATTGGGACTTACTGAAGGAAACTTGTCTTGGGTAATCTCAAGATCAGTAATTATCGCACATTTCCAGATCTAAAAACTTTGGATATAAACCTTTAAAAGATTCAGTAATGGGTATTCAGTCCAGATGCTCTCAACAATACTTTAGTCTCTTGAGACTGCATCCTTGAAATGGCCTAGCTATGGAAAATAGTGGACTGAAGTTACATTTCAAGCTTAGGAAGGGAGTGAGGAACAGATGATTGCCTGGGTTCTGATATCACATCAGTTGGGGTAGCATCCTGTCTATAACCTCCTCTAATATACTGACTCCCTTAAGTTTATTTCATGCTCTGTTCCAACCTTTATATCCCAAAGTTCATACTACTTTCTATAGGAGCCCTCACATACAATTCATTGAGCTCACAGGAGAGCAGATATTTATCACTCTACCTTTAAAAGATCTTTAGTTTAGTAAGAGTGGAATCTCTCAAGTCCCAAAATTTTAAGGGCATATGGGAAGCAACATAGGAAATGGGCATGATGCCAGAAGTCAAGGAGAGGAGCGGTAGTAGAGAGATGTGCATGGAGGATAAAGCTGGCATAAAGGTCCTTGGAGAGACCAACGTAGCAGGACAATTTTGATTCATTTCATTCATTTAATGCTTCACTGTTGAAGATGAGTCCCTCACTATCATTGATTTATTACAATTTTATCCTCCTCCAAAGATCTGCATTTGTCTCTAGTCTTCATTGTGTGTTTCTTTATATATTTGACTGTCATCACTACCTCCCATCAGCTTCTTGCACTGTAGTTGGTCAATTCCTTTAATTTCCCAAATTCCCGAGATAAAATTTAGGCTTGCCACAGTTACATATCCTTTTACATGAGGCCACTATTTTTATATATTTTATTCTCTTTAAATTCACCACCCTCACTATCCTCATTTATTCTCCACATAGGAAGAGCTTAATTTCTATATCACAAATTTTGTTCTTTCACATCTTGAATGGCTTTTGAGATGCTTTCCCCACTGATGTTACTATAAAGCTCAAACTGCATAAAAGAACATGTTAGTGTCTCATGATCTGGCCTTATTACTGCTCTAGTCCTGCTGATATCACTCTCCATCTCACATATTACTCATCAAGATTACTGTTGTAGCTCATTCGCCAGGTGTTTCCTGATTCTGGGCCTATGTACTTTTGTCCATCTTCCACCTAAAAACATGCTTGTTTCTTTATATCTGATTAATTCTAAGCAGTTCTTGAATGTCTGGCATATGTTGTTGTGATTCTCTGTCATTGCAGTGATTACATTACATTTTAATTGTTCAATACAATAGCCTGTGTTTCTTCCTAGAAATTCCCTACTTTGGATCAAGAATTATTCATCAGTATTGAAATGTCTGGTATGTATTTGGAACTTCTAGCTACACTAGTCATTGTTGAAGAAATGAAAATAAATGTGAGTGCTTATAACTATTTGCCTAGTCTCTGTCAAATGTAAATAAACTAGTTACAGAGGATCATAATGTTGATTCATTATACTTAAGTGAATATTATTTATGCTTTTATCTACATCCTAGAGTCAGTGTGGGAATAGTTGAAATATTTTCCCAATATATCTTCATCCTCATTTCTCCTATCAACATTTATCTCCTTCCTTTTATACACTATGCATATTACTATTTGCTAGAGGAAAAGAGTTGAAAATTGCTATTCCTTTTTCAAAGACTAATGGGAGAAACATAAAAACAACAACAACAAACTCAGTTACTATGATAAAAGAGATAATATATCAGTCATAAGCATAGTTTATGTTGTGATAACAATGGGCTACAAAATCAAAGAGGTTTCAGCACCACTATTGATGTTAGTCATAGTACTGTCTCCATCATCTTCATCTGAATTCATAAGCCAACTAGCAAGTTCTAGCTGGACTATTCTTGCTCTATAGCATAGAAAAGGGAACACACTAGCTATAAGTTCCACACTGCTTCTGCACACATATCATCAGAGAAAGTAAGTCACCAAACTCTCAAAGCTTCCCTCTGAATTAAGCAGTCTGTACATCCATCTTCCCTCCAAAGGGACAGACTTTCCAAGTGGGGGTAATGTACATTGGTGGACTGGATCCAACTGCATATTGTTCAGAGTTTAAGGACAATTTAAAATTACATAGAGAAGGAAAAACAGATTATTTCATATGCTATACTAAGGCACACAGGCAAATAAGAACTTGGCATCTTATCCTGGCTAATTGGGACATAGAATGTGGGGCTAGACATATGGGTGGGGGTGTGGGGTGGAGGAGTCATTCCAAAGTATTTGTGAGATCAGAAGCTGTTAAATGCTTTGAATCGAGAGGGCAATTAGACACACACTTTGTGATAGTATGTATAGATCTTTGAAGAATTGGTACAGACTGGAAATAGAAGAATGTGGAGGATTCACAGTTTATTGGTAGCATGTTTTGAAACCATCCTAATTCGGGTAGGTTTATCATCATTGGTTCCAGCAGCTAAAGAGTTTTTAACTATGAACTAGGGAAGAGCAGCCAGTAAAGAAACAACCACTTGAATTTCCTCTCTCAAGATTCTCCTAATTCCCATTCATATCCTCCCTGGTACTTGCCTTCCTTGCTCTTCTTTCCACGTTCTTCATATTCTCCCCTGGTGTTCTCTCCCAGGGTGATGCTGTCCCTTTATCCCCTACACCCTAGGCCTAAGTGTGCAAGCCTACACATGCGCATGGCCATTGGGTATGTATAATCATGGGGAAGCCACATACCACAGGTGTTGGTCATAGAGGTGAATAGTAAAAAAAGCCTGACGCACTCATTTACCACCATCCAGAACAATTAAAGTAATCTTGTTTAAAAGTGCTAATGGACAAAGTGACTAAGATACTGTGTAAACAAAGAGAGGAGGGTCACAAGAAAGGTATTGTTTTCTTATGCTTTATTTTTTACTCACAGCCTTATGAGCAGGTCTAAGAAGTTAATCTTTTATACAATTGCAAGTTTCCTATTTCATCATCTGAAGTAAATTATTCAGTTTGGGCAAATTGAAACTTGGGAGAAAAGGTCATTGCAACTTTTGTTTTCATAGCAAATTAGTATCATTGCCATTCCATGACATACTATTATTTAACTGCCTTATGCAATCATTTTATTATTTTCATCTATGATGAAAAATAAGAGACTATAATATTGAAAAAATGACAAAAGAGATTGCCAAAAGAATCTTAATTATCTTCCTTCTGGATCTTGGAAAATAAGCTTAGAAAAGTGTCATCTCCAATCATATTCTTTAAAAGTACCTTTTGCAAAATAAAAGAGAAGTGATCCAGGAACTCTAATATACACATGTGGCACCTAATCTTGGAGAACTTGGGAATTAAAAAACAAAAGCAAAACTCAAACAGGTTTATCATTCCTAGTCTCAGTCCACACCCAGCTTTCTAGATCTTACACCTTGGATGGCTCAAGGGTTTGATTTCTCAAAAAAAAAAAAAAAAAAAAAAAAAAATATATATATATATATATATATGGAAGTTGCCCTAACGAGATCCACAGTGTGTGGGAATAATACCCAATACAGTTTTAAGTAGACGGCTACTTTAATTACTACACTTTAATTCAGACTCCTAAATTCTGGAATGTGGTCAGTGGAAGACTTTACAAAAAACTTTGGTAAATTAATGAAACATATCCAAGATACTCTGTTTTTTTAAACCTAATAAAGTGAAAAACATCTGTATAAAATCTTTAGTGGTAGGTATGCTAAATTAATAACACCTGAAGGATATGATATTCTAAATCTTAGATTTTGTTTGAATTTATTTCTTTATGTTTTCTGATCATTTTTCTACTGCCTTTAAAGAATCACAGTGTTTTACTGAGTGAAACTTTGTGTGGACATTTGACACAGGTTAGAACATGTCCAGATATTGACGATTTCTCCAAAATAACATTGCCTATTCTCATCATCTCTAAGAACTCTTGTTCACAACTGTCAGAAACACTTTTCTCACTAGTTTATAATAGAAAAAGTTATGTCTTAGATAATGAAAGTAGGTACTGAGCAACTATGCTCTGGGAGTGAAGAGCTGGTAAATATTGGAGTGAGATTTTAAACAGACATCATGATTTAGTTCATAAAATTAGTTGAAAATTTAGTCTGTTGAATACTATATAGAGATTTGTCAACTTTTTTATTCACCAATATGATTCTTTGGCATAATACCAGAGTTTATGAATAACATTTCTAGAATTTTTTTTTTTTTTTTTTTGAGACTAGGTCTTGCTATATTTTTTGCCCGTGGAACCGCAGACTCTTGTTGCCTGGGGTACCACAGACTTAAGCAACCCCCAGCCTCAGCTTCCCAGGTAGCTAGGATTACAGGTGCGCACCACCACGCTCAGCTATTTTTTTTTTTGGAACTAGGTCTCCTCGCTACAGACCCCAGGCGGGACTCGAACCGCGATCCCTAGCCCCGGCCGCTTCATAGGCTGAAGCTTACAAGCACAAGCCACCATGCCCGGCCGATTTTTAGAAGTTTTGTACATGGGTATGAACACAGTGTTCTCCGGCAAAGGACCTCTTAGAATAAGTTGGGAATAGAAGGTCAGAGATTTATTCAAATGTGTATTTGTCTTTTAAATTGACATATCACCTTCATGCTTCCCCTCCCCACAAAAATGCATTCTGGTCCTAACAGCACCTCAGTATGTCAATATACTTAAAAGTTGTGATTCTTATAGCAGTTAATAATAATTGCTATTATTATTATTTGTTTTTTAGGTAATGAGTTAAGATGAGAGCTTCATGAAGCCAGGTGGGACCCTACCCCAGGATGATTGGTGTTTTTAGGGATAAGTACATTTGGACACAGACCCACAGGGACAACTCCAGATAAAGAGAGGCTCATGTTATCACAGACCCCAAAACTACCAGAAGTTATCAGAGAGGCCAGGAAAAGAGCCTTCCTTTACAGGGCTCAGGTGGAATCAATCTGACAATCTGATGTCAGACTTCTGGCCTCTGAATCCTTAGACAGCACATTTCTGTTGTTTACATCATTCAGTTTGTGCCATATTAGAGCAGCATACAGAACATATAGAACACTGGAACATTTTGTTATCTTTCTTTTAAAAGAAAAATCAGGGTTTCCAAGACACTATGGACAAGTTCATGAACAATTATTACATAAGATTCTACGTTGCTCTTTTGAACATTTAGAAATAATTCAAAAGATCTGAAGAAAAGTTAAAAAAAAGTGCAGAGTTCTGCTATGCCATTTTTCCAACTTCTCATTTTACTTAACTGTAGTAAATTTATGAAAAATAGCAAGTTAACATGAATATAATACTACTAAATAGCCTTGCAATTATTCAAATTTTGTAATTTTCTCACTAATAAATGTTTCTGGTCCAAGGTCTAATTCAGGGCTTCATTTTACATTTAGTTGTCACGTTTATTTTCTTAAACCTGTCCAGTTTCTCTATAGTCTTTTTTTGTTTTGCTTTGACCTTGAGTCTTTTGGAGAGTTCAGGCCACTTATTTTATTAACTATCTCTCACTTAAATTGCCTTTGATGCTATCTTGTTATTAAATTATCTTTATAATATTTTGCAAGATCACAGAGTGATATACTGTCCTTTGCGGCTCATCTCAGGGAATGTATAATGTAGATATACTTTATTATCGAGAAAATTTATTATGTTCTCATGGCAACTATGTTGTCTGCCACAATTACCCTATGTAAAGTTACTATTCTTTTCCTTGTAAAATTTAAATAAGTACCTTATGAATAGTCTCTGAAACTATGTAAATATCCTTTGCCTTTTTCCCATTTAAAAATATAATCTAGAATTATATGATTAAACTTCAAACAGATTTTACATCCATTTCTTTAAATCTGCAAAACACACCATTGTATGTACTGTAGTTCATTCAACTGCTTTCTTATGAGAGTTTTTAGATGGTTTCCAATAAATTGCAATTATAGAGAATCTTATGCATATATATTTTTGAATTTTGGAAGTTATGTCTAGCACTTTAGAAGTTATCTTTTAAATGCTTTGGGATTGTTGATGAGACACTAAATAGATGTGTAGTTTTTTTAGCAAAATTCCTACCATCATCAATTGTTGATAGCTGGCAGTGCCATCATCAATACATGTAAGTGTTCCTTTCCTCACGGCCTCACCAATCAAATATAATATATTTTACAGACTTTTACATCATGGTAAGTAGGCAATTTGGAGTCGTAAATATAGGTCCATAAAAGCAGGGACTGTGGAAGGAGGATTCAAGAGCGACCAGGCTGAGAGAAGTGGATGCATGCATGTGGAGATACATGAACCTTGTAAGAAGGAGCTGCAATAATCTCTTCTATATTTCCTTTGAATTCGAAGTGTTAAGAGAATAGACCACATCATGTCTGTACATGTTTTTTTTTTTTTTTTTTTTTTTAAATCTGAGTTCGAGTCTTCCAGGCAAGGAACATTTCCTTTCACAGAACTTTTACTCCTTTTCTTGGTGAATCTCTTTAATCCATTGATGCAAATAGGTTGATCACACTCTGAAAGGACAGGGGAGTACTTGATGGAGGCAAAGCCAATGCAAATACCACACTGCTCAGGTTGAAACAATGCTTTCAGAAATCTCAGGGAATCCAAACAGGGAGGTTCTGGATTACTCCTGACTTAGAACTTTCAGACCATAACCAAGACTGCAATGTGATCTCTGTAACAACACATAATTACCTCCATTTACAACGAAACAAATACAGAGGAAAGGAAAACATGTGAAGGGGAGAGAAACAGTGCCCTAAAGATATGTAGACTGGGTCACAAATTATAAGATGCAAAATTTCCCTTTTGTTTATAGTAGTTTGAGCTTGGTTATTTCCAGCCCAAATAATGAAACCAATCAATATTCTTTCAGAAATTTTTGGGGCCTGAGTATGACATTTCAGTCATGTGAAAATACTATAGACAAAGATATAATCTTTACTGGAAATAGTTGCATTTCATCTAATTTATGTCAGCTACATATTTATTAAGTATAAAGTAATGGCCCTGAAATAGATGAGTCAATTCTTATCCTTGGCCCATAAGGAGTGAAAATATTGAAAATTAATGGATACAGAAGCCTTCAAAAAGAACTGACAATTAAATCTTACAGTGATTGAGCACTGAAACAGATTTGAGCTTAACAAAAACGGGAGACCCTGTTAACGACTTACTGTGTTACCTAAGTATATAGTTTCTGTCTTATCTGCCAAATATCTAGTGATGAAACATATTGATACTATTTTTTTTAATGACATAACCTTGGCTCAAATTGTTTGTAATTTGGAAGTACAGGATCCCCCTGGTGTGCTGTTGCATGTATTCCTTTTTCAAGCATACTGGCATTTTTAAAAACTCAGCTTCTCGTTTTTAAAAACTCAGCTTCTCATTTTTAAAAACTCAGCTTCTCGTTTTTAAAAACTCAGCTTCTCATTTTTAAAAACTCAGTTCTCCAAACAAAGGACTGACGTTACACAACTGTCCACTGAAGCTTCCAGACTGCAGCCATGATGGGTCTTGCTTTCTGTTAAGGCTTCAGTTGTCAGAACCCAGCTACCCCAACTCTGGATAATCTACAACCCATCCTCTCTTGTGTACCTTTTGCTAATTGAGCTGCATGTTTTCTGTCTATAAATATCATTCTGGACACATTTTCAGAATAAGCATCTGTTTTCATTGTTGGAATTCAAAGCAGACAGAACTATTTTCCTCTCTTGGAGAACATGAAAGATTGACATGCAAATAGTAGATATATTTTATTACATCTAAGTTTTATGAAAAGGTTATACTTAATCATAAAAAAATACAGATAGATAGCAAGCTAATATTGTAAAAAGAGTTGGTGGTTCTTGGCATAGAATTCAAGGTCAATGAGACTTGAGCCGATATTTGATCTCTTATTTTTCTTGAAAATATTTTCTTTCCCTGTCACACCCAGGGTTCCTAACTTCCTTAAGAAAATGGATTAAATATCATTTTCCTAAGTTTGTAAAATGTTTTTCATTTTAAAACAGGCTTCAAGGTTACTGTAGATGCATTAAGAATTGCATAGTAACACTTGTCTTTATAAATTGAAAAAGTCAGACAATCCACATCATTATACTAGAACAATTGTTACAGCAGATTAGTACTTAATTTACCAACAGTTTTATTTTATAGGCTTTTATGGAGGCATATAAAATGATTATTCAGCATTTTACTTTCATCCTCATTGACTTACTCATTAATTTTATAAAGGAGTTAACCCAGAATTCAATTATATCACATCGTGTGCTTTTATGATTAAACAGGTGGTAATGTTTGAACTATAAGTTCGTTTCTATCAAAAAAGAAACTTCCTCTAACAACAGAAATTAATGTGCTTGGAAGTTGGCAGCAATATGTTTATGGCCTGCTATTGCAAGGAAGACATCATTAAGACTTCATCAACATAAACACACCTCTGGTAGAACCAAGAGAGTCATTGATTTTGGACGTGCTAAAATTGATAATTTTCCAAATATAATTATATTTTATATCATTTTGCTTATAGTGCATTTAGTGAAAGGAGGAATGAGAACTTAAAAAAGTTGGTTCTCTATTAAATACAAATGAATGTTTGGTTTTCTTCTAGTTCGTGTGTGGGTGTTGGAGATGGTGTGTGTGTATTGGTGTACATACATATTTTTGTCACACATACTTGGTTTGGAAGTGTTTTCTAACACTACATAAAAACAAAACTATAAAATATCAAGAATAAAGGTAAATGAGAGGGAAAATATTTACCTTGAGATATTTATGTGATAGCTAGAATTTTAAGGAAAAGAACAAATCAGCATATGCAATAGATACATGATATTTATCACTTAGAACAATTATTTTGCTGCCAACTCTAAATGTGGAGCCCTAACAATGTACAATAGCATGGAATAAGGAAACTCTTGTCATTTTTTTCTCTCTGGTGATGAAAAGAAAGCAAAATTATGGCTAGATTACACTTGCTGAAGCTTCTAAAATTAGAGCTTACCTAGACTAGCAGAACTGAACTAACCATCATGTGGCTGTATACTGCTGGCAGGAAAAAAATGGTGAGCTATTAAAGAATATAATTTTACAATTTTATTTATCTGAGTTGTGTTTAGTATCAGTGAAAAGCAATCAGGCTAGAGATGTGTGATAAACATAAAACACACTGGAGAAAAATTTTGTTTCTTTTCATTTAGGGGATGATTAGGACAGTGTTTTAGATAAAATGAAAACTATATATGAAGAAACCAAGCTTTTGAACCTGGTGATCTAGTCACTGTCTCAGTTTAGTTGGTGACTATTCATTGTGCAAGTGGCCCTGATAACTTGGGAATGTGACTTAGGTCACAGCCTTACTTCCTTTTACAGTTCAGCTCTGACTACAGTGACTTCATTTTCCTCCACCCTGGGACTCCCTGACTTACTGCTGTTTAAACCTTGATAACAGACCAGGACAACATGGAGCTGCAAACACACAGTCTCCTTGAGTTATTCCCTTATGAGTTGATCCCCAGCCTTGCATGACCACTCAGCTGCAGCTGATGGACACGCATACTGAGCAAAAAGAAATGGACCATACTTGGACGGACAAATGGACTTCAGCAAGTCCTCTCTCCTTGCCTTCTCAGTCAATAACATTTAATCCCATTGTTCTCAAGACTCAGCTGCAATATCTATATAGTCCCCTGGCCTGGCATCTCAAGAGAGTCACTCTCTTTCCCAGGAAGGTTGCCCCAGAACTTGCTTTCCTTGCTTTTTCATCATTGGTCAATAACGCTTGTCTGCCCTCACCGTTATCTGTGGATTCCTCTTCACATTGACCAAAAGCACTCAGAGCCTCTCCCAGGCTTGGGAGGAAAAAGCTCTTGGTCCATCCTTCAGATGTTCAGTCTGTAGAGCAGTGGGAAGGTACTGATTTGCTCCCAGCCAACCCCTCTGTGTTCTTAGAGGCTGGGGCCAGACTGAGGTACCATAGACTTGTTCTCTTGCCCAGTGAAAAGGGCTATGAAAAGTCAAGCTCAATTAAACCTCCCCAGATTAATTATATCTATCACGAACCTCTTCTTACCTGCGCAGTGACAAGTAGACTGATTGGTGTTTTCTCACCTTCAATGTATACTTTTATTTCCAGTCAGAAAGAGGAATCCAAAAAATGGTAGACACAAATGATCCATGAGGCATTACAAATCTGGGGGTGACCATCTCCATAATGCCAGTACAAATAATGTTTTAGGAATGTTCTTTGAAAGCAATTAGTGGAGATGCTGCATTTTTGGTGAGTATGCAACAGCATACATCATCTGTTATAAAATTTTAATTTTCATTTTGAACTTCAATATTTGTCTTTTTCCCCCTTCAGCACAGAGAATTAAAACAGAGACTGTGATATTTATAAATGTTTAACGATTCTTTCTTACAGTATTTCCTAGACTATGTTTTAACTGAACAGCTCTTTGATTGGAGACCCATCAAAGGCCAAGGTTAAAATTAGGCTGCCTGGGGCTCTACATGGCAGTCAGGTTGTTTTTGCTGATAGGACATGACAGTAACTTCCCTGGCGTTAAAGAAGCCCAGGCTGCAGACTCCTAGGGAAGAATACCAGAGCTGCTACAAGGATTATGTTTTCATCCTGTAAGATTCTGGACCAGATTCTGGCACAACTCTTCCATAATCACACTAGAGATTCAGTTTTATCTAGCTACAGTCAGTCATGAAGTCACTTCCCACTAGAGATAATTAGGAACACAACTCTAAACTATTGGCAATCGATTGCTACCTCACTCAACACTCTTCAGGAATATTTGCCAAGGTTTTCTTGACACTGTTTCATTTGCAATTTTCTTCATAACATACAATTAAAACATAAACAAGAATTTCTCAAATAGAAGAGATAGCTCGTGAGGATGTTTTGAAATTGAATAATGGGTGAATGCCTAGGATGCTTTGCAAGTCAAGAGCTATTTATTCTCATCTACCTGGAAGCATGAGTTATCACAGAAAAAATGATCTGGGAATAATTCAAATGATGAATGCTAAATCCATAAGTGCTCAACATAGAAAGGACTCTCCTGCTATTTGAAAGTATTCTTTTGAAATGGAATCTAGACTGAAATGACCTTAAGTGAAGAAGCGATTGCTATTAATTTATATGGAAATAATTTTGAATATTCCCAGTCCCACCAGAACAATTTACAAAATATAAGAAATGGCACAGAAAATCTAAAATAACACTAACATATAGTACAAAGCAGGAAATTTTGGATAAAACAGAGCCTATATAAAGTAGAATTTTTTACTTGTAATGTGCAGCTTCATTTACCAAAACCAAGAAGCCATGAATATACTGGAAGCTGGAGATGGGGCAGGGGGATTATTGCATTCAGAAACTGTAGTTTGAGGCAGTGTTGTGGAAAGTACAGGAGGCTGGGGTGTTGGGGAAAGGGGGAATCAGCTAGTGAGTAACATCCTCTGAATTCATCACAGCAGGCAGATCATAGCATTCACACCTTATTTTATTTCTGCCTCCTTGATGTTCATACTGAAGGTCAAGGTTTGCTACCTGCCGTGCCAGCTGAGGAAGACTTGGCATAAGGCAGTGTGCTCACCTGTGTAGCTGCATGCACTTGTCTATCATACAATTCTTTGTAGACACAATATTTTGCAAAATCACATAAAACATAGGTGCCTTTGCAAAATGGTAGTCATGCTTTTCCTTCAATTACTGCACACAGAGCAACACGTTCAATAAAGTGCTCATGGACACCTGGACAATTAATTTTTTAAATTATTTTTAATTTTTATTATTTTATTTTGATTATTACTTACTTTTTATCAATTGCATACATATATGTTCTATATTGCACGCATATATTACAACATTGTCTACCCTGAAGTTCTCCATCACCTTATCATCCATGAAGGATTTCAATCTTTTGTGCCTGCCTCCTCTCCCATTTTATTCCTCCTTCTCCTCTCTCACTCTATGTTTCAGTGCCATATTTTTGGCAGTTTTATATTTTTCTTGTCTGTCTTTTTCCTAAATCGCTCATATAAGTGAGACCATTCCATATTTCTCGTTTTCTTTCTGACTTATTTCTGCTAACATGACTCACTAATAATCAGGGAAATGCAAATCAAAACCACATTGAGCTACCGTCTTACAGCAGTAAGAATGGCTCATATTACAAAAAACAAGCAAACAAACAAACAAAAACAACGGGCAACAACGAGCGCTGGCACGGATGTGGAGAGAAAGGAACACTCTACACTGCTGGTGGGATTGCAAACTTGCCCAGTTACTATGGAAGATTGTGTGGAGGACCCTCAAACAATTGAAAATAGAACTACCATTCCACCCCGCAATCCCACTCCTGGGAATCTACCTAGAGGTTACAAAAACACTAATCCATATGGACAACTTCATTTTTATCCCCAGCTCTTAGGCTTTTCTGATACCTTAAAGCACATCTTACTGATGATGCACGAAATCAATCGAGATATAGGGTGGAGCATGCACAGACACAGTCCAAAGCTGTGATGGCTGGGTGCTGACAGCTGCAGGAGGTTGGAGGGGAAGAAGCTTGTCCGCGTTCCTGCGGCAGTCCGGCGTGCACCGCCAGCAGAATGACTGTTAACAAAACTCACGCAAAGTTTCATTATTTTTTTGCCGTTGTTGTAAAAGCAAAAGCAAATGCTCTCTTTTAGTTACACAAAACAGGTACCAATGCCGGTCTTTCCAAGAAAAGTGAAGTGGCACCATAACAACTTTAAAAAAAAAACAGGGGCTTCTTGTATCATAAATAGAGCAGAACATACTTAATCTAGTTAATTTTCTTCCCTTCCTTTTCACGTTAAGTTGCTGGGATGTAGTTTTCCTAATAGTTATCAGTCCTTTTAGAAGTTCTAATAAAAATGAGAGCGAATGTATCCTTCACCATAGTATTGATAAAGACTTTTAGCAGTGAGTTTAATATAGCCTATATGAGACTGATTTGCAACGAGGGACACCTGAGAAGTTGTGCTGAAACATTACTTCAGTTAAAAAGTTAAAAAAGAAAAGGTCAGAGGACACATATCTGCTGACATGGAAATAATTGTTCAGATGATCACAAATTTCGGAAACTAAAATGAGACAGACATAGACACTCATTTCTTCTATGATTATGAAACTAATACCACATAAACATTTTAATTAGTAAGTGTTCTCAATAATTCAGGATTTACATGACTGATTAGCCTATGCCTGAATGGAAGTTAAGGGCAATTTTTTTGCCAAATAAGCTGTCTAGCCCTATATATCTATACATATATATTTATATATAAAATATATAATATATTTATATAAATATATTCATATATATTTCATATATACTTATTTGATACATTCATATATACACACGTGTATTTATATAAAATATTTATATATTATATACAAATATATATGTATAGATATACACACAATATAATGTAAATGTTATATATAAATGTATAAGTATAGATATATACACACAAATACTGTTTATGTATATACACACATATTTATAAATTATTTCACTGCCATTTGCTTTATAATAAGGTGAGAACTGCTTAAGTATTCTACTTAAAACTTACTTAGTTATTAAGTATTCTACTTAATAACTTTCACATAAAGTAGCTGATGGGGAAGGGCATTTTCTGCCAACTTTTATCTCTTTTGTCCAGATGGTCAAATTAGTTCTGAAAACATATGTTATTTAGAGTGAAAATGATCAACACCTGGAACACATTATCCTAAAGAAAAGTTTACATGTCATATCAGGACAGTCCATTTCTGACTAAATTAAAATAATTTATGAATAATGCTCATACTAATGAGCATTTTCATACTATTTTCATACTAATGTTTGATATATAAGAAAATAAGAATTTTGAAATTCAGACCTATATAAAATTATTCATGTTGCATATTTATATTTTTGAAGCTCTCTGAGAATATCAGACTGCCTCTTCCATAGTTCCAATTTACTAGTTCTTCCCCAAACACAAGCTAAATTGCTTTTAAAGTTTAAGGAACGCTGGTCACAAATTTTATGCTTTTTATTCTCATAATTCTAAAATGACATTTTGCTGTAAACTCTGCTAAATCCTCTAACAGATTTATAATGTCTAATTATTGCTTCACTTATTCGTTTTGAAACTTACAAATTTTACCCCAAAGGACTGGAAAACAATATATAGCATCGTGCTGTTTTATCTTGGACATCTTAAACGCTACATAATCAGTATTTTAAAGACTAGAAAGTACATTTCAGGAAAGAACATTTCTTCTGGGGGTAAAAACAAGTTAATATTAAAATACATTTAGTTGTCACTACCTGAATTTGATACTTGATTTCTATATTGAAGTCCCTGAACACAGGACACTTACATTTTTAAAGATTTTCTGGACATGATAATAGCAATATCTATATAACCATTTTAAAACAAAAATGTAATCAATCTAAAAATAATGACTAGTAAATTGATTTTTTTCTTTCCATTCTTAATAAGAACTATTATATAGTGCCAACAGTTGACACTACTCTAAGGGCCTTTACAGGTAGTAAGACTTGTAACCCCTTACCACAAACCTCCACACTTATTTTACTGAGGAAAAAACTAAAGCCTAGAGACATTAAGTAACCCCTCCCAAATCACACAGTCAAAGAGTAACAAGACTCAGGACCTGTTCATTTGTTAGAATAGCCATGGTTTTATATATATATATATATATATATATATATATATATATAAATATATATATTAAATATATATATAAATATATATATATTTAGTTTTTTTAATTTAAATTATATATATATATTTGAATTTCTTAAATTACTTATTGAGACTCTGCTTTGCTAGGCAACATCACTGAACTTATAAAGAAGAAACTAGAAATACAGCAGTCATATGTAGTAGCCATGGTTTTTAGCAATATTTCTTTTATTTAAGGTGCTAATTTTTTTAAACTGGTACTTGAGTAGATTCTCACTGAAGCACCATCCTGGGTTTATGAATCAAATCTTATATTGTTATCATTTTTATGGGTAAAGAGCCATCACAAAGTTAATAGCTTATCTAGTGTAACAAAACAATACCTGTATGAGTTAAGGATTCTGACCCCAAGAAGCTGCAGTCCTGTTCTACCATGCAAACACATTTCACTGGTCAAATTAATTTATAATGCTCTGCTTTATTTAGATGGATTTGAGATACTATCCAATATGTTGTGTGTTTGTGTATTGTGTAAGATTAAGATGCTGAATTGTATAATCACAGATTTAAGTGTGGAAATAGCATGAAAGCGTGAAATAATGAGCAGAAATGGAAGAGACTAAGGGTACATCTCTAGTATTGTTTAATTTCAACTGCCTGTAGAGCTTATGATATTTGAATATAAAATACCACACATGTTACTTCAGCTCATTTGACTAACAGCTGTGGAAAAAAAAAAACAGAAAATGGGAAAATGTCTCATGAAAAAGAGGA
Organism: Uropsilus gracilis; assembly: GCA_004024945.1. NCBI lineage: Eukaryota > Metazoa > Chordata > Mammalia > Eulipotyphla > Talpidae > Uropsilus > Uropsilus gracilis. Next base: position 92,951 of record PVHY01000305.1, read on the forward strand.
AAGGAAAACTAAGCATGTTGAGTACTCTTGATTTTCATGAAACTTTGACACTAACAGAAGATATTACCACAATTCTCCCAGTTTAATGTATGGATTACATGTTTTCAGTATGATGCATGTAGTTAATGTATAATTAACATCCATACTAGTCTCAAAAAGTATCTATTCCAGAATGAAGAAATAGGAAAGACAAAAGCTTGTGTTAAGGTTTTATAGTCTTCATTTCTCAACATGATTTTCTGGGCCATGTCACTATAATTAATGATACTAATTGAATTCATTTTATATTTACTATTTCAGATATTATACATCAATTCATTTTTACTCACAATAAACTTACTATCTTATATAGTTCTTAATGAGTATATGAATATATCAAAAATTGGATAATTTTGAATAAATGTTGATTAAGTCTTAACAAGAAAAGTTAATTTTATCAGTATTATCTTGAAACCTCCAGAATGATATCTCTTCCTAACCTATTTTAAATACTTGACAGAAAGAAGTTAACATTTAATGGACACCTACTATGAGACTGACACAAAGCACGTGTCTTAAATGTGTATGTCATATATCATCACTTCAATCTGCTAAGGTAAGTACATTTGATTGATGAGAGATTGAGACAGATAGATTTCAAACCCAGTTGTGTATGTATATTTACATGGTTAAAGATTGATAGGATGATTGATCATTAAAAATACATTAAAATAATTTCCCTATGGTTATATTTAAAAGAGTAGAATAGGGGATGAAAAGATAAACACAATTATGGATAATTTTTCATCTTCTTCACTTACAGTTCTCACTTTGTCATTTTATATCATGTGTCCATGATTTATATTAATTTTACTTGCTAAGAATTTTTTGAGGCATTTAGTAAATAAGTAAAAGAAGTATTAGTAATACAAAATGGCAAAAATTCATACACATTTGCACTAAGGCAGCTGCTGGTGAACCTAGGCCAGCGGCTGCACCAACTCAGCAACCATACAGCACCCACTGGGCCCCTCTGCTGTCGACCTGTGGGTAAGGGTGATGCAGGGTCCGGCTGGGCCCCCTGGACCTGACTGGTGGGGGGGCAAGACTGGAGCCATCCTTGATCCAGGAATAGTGGGGGGAGGGGGAGGAGGGAGGATGACAACCTTGCTGCTTCACCCTCACTCCACTTAGCTCACAGGAGGACTAATAGCATAAATGTGCACATAGTGACATAGAACAGATGAGGGGTCAGAAAAGAGCCTGCGCACATATGTGTGTGGGACACAGAACAAGGACCATCCAGAAAGATAGTATACGCTGGCATGGAGAAACAACTGTGGTAAAGACCTATCAGACCTGCATCTATGGCTTCACCGGAAGCTGATGACTCAAAACCCCATGTGGAACTTGCCACCCAAGGAAACATGGCTTCTCCCAAGTCTTGGGAGAGGAGGCCTGCAGTCAGGGCATTGGCTCCACAGCAAATCTACAAATGGATGGAGAGGAGATGACCTGCAAGGTCCATCAGTGGATGCCTGCCCTTGTCGAGAAACCTCCTCACTGACAATGGTTGGGGGAAAGGTTCCCCAAAGCCAGAGGTCAGAGAAATGAGGTGAAGAGATAGCGAAATGGCAAGGAGACCTACTGGAGTCAGCAACTAGAAGACACCAATAGACCCCAAAAGAACATGGACTGGCTGCCCAAGACAAAGTTCAGGACTACAAACCATCAAGCACAATGTGCCGTGGCCCTGGAACACAGTCCCTCATCCGACAAATGGACACAGCCACAGAAAAAGAGACCAAAGGACCAGTGAACCCCAACATAAACCAAAAAAGAACACTGAGAGTGGAGACTGAGAGACAAGGGGGCGGGGAGTGGAGGAGGGAGGCATCTCAGTAACCATTTACCTTATTTACTTATGTAAGAATTTAGAAAAAAATTAAAATAAACAAAAAAAAATAGAATGTTAGAAATACATTTACCTTAGGCCACATGTTCTTTTAACCAATATTAAAACGTTTTATGTTTGTTTTTAATTTAACTTGTTTCCCTTATAGCATTAGGTAGCATATTCAAACGAACATACTAAGAAACACAACCAAAAATCATCAATAAATTTACATATCATATTTTTAACACAACAGGAATATATTTACTATTTTACTTGTGCTTCCACTACTTTTTCTCTGGTGAGTTTATATTTTCTTTTATTGAGATTCAGAATGTCCTGTTGCTTTAATCTTGTGTGTTTGCTCGCTAGAATAATACAAAAGAAACAAGGCTTAAAATAAAATCCACAGTACAATTTTATGCCTTCACATCTGAATTCAACTTAAGGAAGAACAATATGTTGGAGGTAGTTTGATTATTCTTAATAAAAGTACAGCTCTGAAAGTCTGAATTTGTATCAAGAACTCTATTTTAATGATTTCAAAACCCATTCCTTTTAATTTAGATTAAATCTGCAGATGGCTTTGATATTTTTTCTAGTAGTGAATGCAATTACATTACATTAAGGATTAGATGAAAGGTTGTTGATTATATTCCACACTAGAATATTAACTTCATGGAATTTTGTTCACCAATGAAACTACAGTGCTGAAATAGTGCCTGGATTGTAGCAGGTTCTATATATTTATACTTTAAATAAATAATCATATTAAATCAAAATATTAACAAAAAGATTATAAAAATGATGTCATGAATGTAATTCTGTACACATATAGGCAGTACATGTTATACACAAACTTCATATATATGTAAGTTTTAGTAATATATTTTGTATTTGGTATTGAAAAAGCTCCTTAGAACTCTGAAAAAGATGCTTAATTTCCAGTCTGTTTATTACTTTAAGTACTTTACTAAACTCTAAAAAAATTTTTGTAATATTTTTCAACCAGCCCACAAGCTACCTTTTGTGACTCTTACACATTTACTAAGCAGATGAGGTTGTTCTACCACTCTCTAAAAATGCTGTTGTTAAAATATTTTGCTGAATATTTTATCAATGATACCACTGGGTTTATATATATCACCCTCAACAAAGAAAATGATCTACTTTGCAATATTATGGCAAAATAACATAATGAAAAACCCTGCAAAGATTCATTTTTTAACATATCTGGAAAACAATGTCCAAAACGCCAGAGCCCTGATATTAAAATTCAAAATTTTCAAAAACTTTTCTACCTAGTTTGTGAAGTATTCATAACAAATTCGAAGATTATCACAAGAACCCTTCATGTTACTACTTATAACCTAGACAATCATTAAAGAATCATTTGATTTGGTTACAAGATTTTTTATTTTGTAAACTATACATAAACAGTAAAAAAGAAAATGCATTATACTTTAAATATTACATAAAGTAAATAGTCAAGATTTCTTTTTAGAGTATACAAATAAAATGTAAATATTCACCATTTTTACTTTCAATGAATTGTATATTGGGAAACGGGTTGACCCACTTTTAAACTAAGATACCAATGTGTAACTTTCAACAGGTTTTTCCATTTTTATTATGGGCACAAAACCATAGGTCTGATATACTTAAAAATGATGGTGTGCCAAAAAGTCTACTCAAGTAATTAACATGCTAACTGAAGTACAGCAAGTAAAATAATTTTGTTACAGTTAAATTTTAATGCTATTCTACACAATAATCATAAACAAGTCCACATGGCATTATGTAACAATAGAAAAAATAAAGATATTCCATTTTCTTCATTCCAGCAGCCGTACCTTTACTGGCATTAATTTGTTAATTAGGTGTGCTTATATATTGCCTAATATCCTATATTGGTATGCATGCTAAACCTTTCTATTTCTATTTTGCAAGGCACCATACAATACGCTCTCTAAATTTTGACACTAGTAACAAAAATGGCGTAATTCTAAGATTAAATGCAAACTTTTATCTAAAATAGAAAATAAAATGAGTTTTAAATTTGACACTGGGGCACATGACATATTTTTTGTGAAAATATGATATAAATGAATCTTTCCCTTTGTTTTCCTATTTTAAATTCTGCACCCTAAGTTGCTGGTCAGAAAGATAAACCTAGGATGGTAAAAAATCATGCTTTTTAAAAATAAAATAAATCTACATGAAACTGCCATCTAAATTAAAATAAAAATTAGAAAGGACAAATATAAACTAAGTTTTTAACTTTCAGAATCCATGGTTTTCCATATTGGTCATTTTGTAGCATATCCTATCATACCCAGAATAATTTCATATTAAAACATGACTATCAAGGTAAACACGATGGAGGACTATACAATTGTCACTTCATTTTCCTTACCCTGTGGTATCCATCACTCACCTAACTCAGTCTATGTTGGGGAAGATGTGACTTTAAAATTGTAATTAAGATCATGCATGATTTTGTAAAATCCTTGGGGCAGAAGACACTGAGAAGTTAATTGTAAATTTAACTTAGACTATATCACAGAAAAATAACATATATGACTTCGAGCACTGCTGTTTTGTTTGTAGAATATCAATGTAAGTTGGTTCTTATGAAACTCTGTTTACTTCCATAGTTCTTCATATCTTTCTTTAATCTAGCTAGATTCCATATATGTTTTCTTTTCCCATAAGGCATATAAAAACTCAAAGTAAATGACTGTTATTTAGACATAAATTTCTATGACTTTAACTGCAATATTTGTATTAATTATACAAAATATACGTGAGTTTTAGAATCATTTTGTATTTGGACCAGAAGGTAATTTTCAATAGGCTATTATTTAGTAAATAATAGAAATGTAGAATTTATTGATTTCAGCTTTAATCAATCAAATGTATCCATCATGGTCATCACCATCATCATCATCATCCCCTTCATCTTCATCATCATCTTCAATTTCATCTTCATCATTCATGATATCATCTTCATTATCCTCATCATCAGTCCATTCATGGAAATCCCCACTTGCAAAATCTCCAGAGATCTCAAAGTCGATAGCTTGCAAAAAAATAATTATTAATGTTATTTGATGAAATTTACTTTGTCCTCACTTTGTTTATCAAAATAAGGAAGAATAAATTTGCTATCATTTATTGAAATTTATGTGCTAGAAAGCAGAAAAAAATGTTTGACATACTAGATTTACAGTTCAGCAATATTGACTTTAGCCCAGTTTTTTATAGAAATCTTTATCAAAGAACTTAAAATTTTCTTCTGCTATAATGGTAGATAAAATAATTGCCCTCCAAAGACTGTCACTTCTAAATCAATGAAACTTGTGAGGTAAAAAGACTTTGCAGAAGTGACTAAAGGAAGGGCCTTGAAATAATCTGGGTGGTCTCAGATGAACACCTGGGGCACTCAAAGAAACAGCTGGTAGAATTAGAGACAAATGTGATCACAGAGGAATAGTTAGAAAGATGCTTCAAAGCTTGAAGTTGGAGGAAGGGGATCTATGAGTCAACGAGACTGTGTGTGTGTGTGTGTGTGTGTGTGTATGTGCACATTTGTATAGCAAAGTGGCATTTGTAGTGAAAAATCTCCCTTATTACAAAAAAAATTAAGCTTTCATTCTGAAAATTATATTATCAAACAAAACAATGCTACATTTAAAATTTTAAATTACATGTCTATGATAATCAAATTAATTGTACTATTTTATGCATATATCATATAAATATGAGCTCATAAAATGATTAGAATATTAATTATAATTCTCTCCAGCAAACTTGTTTTTCAAAGTAAAGATAACATGTTGAAATTAGTTGTAATTTATGGAGCTTCACTTTAACTGGGAGCTGACTAGTTAAGTCAGTAAAGCATGGATTTTTAAAAAGTTTAGTTTTCCTTTGGTTGGAAAGGCTAGAGACCCCCAAGTTAGCTATCAAAATGAATACACATGACCATTTTGGGAGAAGGCATATACCAGGGTTAGACTTGGAGTAGAATAAATGATAACCGTCTTGTCTTAACTCAGAGGAAAACAAGAGATAATATATATCCTTTCAGTATTTGAAGTATATATCCTCTTTCAATTATTCTCCCCTTTGTTAACTAAATTATACAGGTACATTTTATTTATACATGTAATTTTTAGATGATAAGAGTAAATCTTTTCATCACCCCTCAGTACACTTGTCAATCATGGCATAGAGTAGTCCTCATCAGTGCTTGACAAATGAATATGACTCCTAAATAGTCAAAATGGTACCTGAGAATTCTCAACTAGTTTCCTTACCACAATCTGCAACACCATTTGTTCTGGACCCCATGACTTCATTCCCATATCTGTCAACACACCAGCACTGTCCCACACTGCCATGGCACTGTGTTGGCTTGTAGTAACCATCTTCATCACAGAGGGGGATGTACTGTCCTGTGAGATGAAGCACACACAATGAATAATCTATACTCTTTTTTGACAGCCATCAATTATGTATTAACTCACTAAGACACTTATACATGAGTACCCACTATAAACTAAGTACTATTGATGCATGCAGAATAGAAAGGGTGAACCAAAGTAGTCATGGAGCTGGATGTTAGCATAATGATCTGCCCATTTTTTTTTGGTTAGCAAATTTAATGTCTGCATTTCTCACCCAGCAAAGGGTGATTCATGTCTCACATTTTAACTCATCCAGACCAGTCAGTCAAGCTAGTCACCCAGATCCTCCACTGTCTCCTGACTCCCAACTTTGTTTTCATTTCTTAAAATTTTAATTCATGCATTCCTATCCCTTCCCATATCAAGTTAACTCATTTTTCTAGATGAAATGATGCTTCATCTCCTTGCATATCTTTTATTTTTAACACATATTTTGATCTCATATGGAATTCTTCTTCCATCTTAAGATTTTGATTTAAATGTGATTTTTTAAAAAATATAAAATCTTCTCAAGCTGGATGATTTCTGATCCATTTTTTCCTTCATGTGTTTGCATTTGTCGATGATGTGAGGTGGTGTATGTGTGTGTGTGTACAAGTAGTTTGTCATGCTTTCACTACTTCACTCTGACATCATTCACTGGGGAATTTTAAATTTTTATGGTTTGATTGATGTATTAGGATATATATAGTATATATACACACATATGCATATGTATATATGTACATATATGCACATATATAATAAACTCATGAATTGCTAGTAATAAAATTGGAGCTGAAGTTTCTGCTGATGCTTTCACTTTAGTATTGTTGCAATCTCTTCTTTACTTAATAACTTTCAAGATGAACATTATATTAGGGTAATAAAATAGACATAATATCCTTCAATAGGTAAGATAATAAAAGTACGTTTAACGGCTTTCAAAAAACTTCATAAATTTTGTTGCTGAAATTTAGCGTAGTCTTTCTCCATTGGATTAATATTGATTTTATGTTGCTGTTTCCCTAGGGTTATTTATGTAAGCAATAAAGGCGTCAGAAGGATGATCTATTACTCACCTAGGAGCTTCTTTACCCCTTGCCGCTTGTGAAGCTTACTGAGCTCCGTCTGGCAAGGTGGGTCTGCAATGACATTAAACTATTACTTTGAGGCTTATAGTAAAACAAGGAAAGGATAATGTATATTCCTGTATTAATTTTTATACCTGTTACTATAATTTATATGACTTTAGAAGACACATAAAACATATTAGTTGGTGTACTTAGGGAGATACATATAAGAGAAAAGTTTGCTTTCCTAATTTTTATTAGTAGATTATCATGATTTACTTAAAATGAACTGGGTGAAATAAAGAAAATGCTATAAAATATTTATATGATGGAAAATAATTCTTATATTTATTTTTAAGAGGTGAATCAATTTAGAAATGTAAGTTTGCCAAAAAAAAATCAGCTGATGTTTTTTTCTTCACTCACAACAGTTTCTATGATATAGACAAAAGCATTAAAAAAGTAAGCTATGAAAAAGTTAATGTTTTTTTTTTCACATTATGTCACAGACACTGCAGATTAATATTGACAGGTTTTGGGTTTTATGGTTTCATCCAAATTCTTCAAATGTATAGCTGTATCTGTATCTAGATATAGATAGATAGATACAACTTGAAAGTAGGACATAATACATATTACTTTCTAATAAAACATTCTTAACAATAAACTTAAAACATTAAGCCCATTGAAAGTATTTGTTTTCCAAACCCACCCACTAGAGGGAGAGCAATTTCAGAAAACTATAAAGTTCTAAAGAGACATAATATAGTTTGGCTTATATTATTTTCATTATAGATTCCTATGTAAGACATATACATATAATATACATATAATAAACATATACATATAAACATATACATATAATAATTTGAAATCTTATTTGAGCAGTTCAATGTTTTAAAATTATGTTTAACTGAGGATTTATTTTATAATCACATTCTAAAAACTTGATGTTTATATTTGCTATATGAAAATAGCATCATGAACTATAGAAAACAAAATAACAAACTAGTACCTATTGTCCTATACTACAACTTTTCTGAGTAAAAACAAGATAAAACTAATTCAAATAATTTAAAAGTAACTGTATACCAATTTCAAGATATTTAATAATCAAATTATCATACAAACAAAAAATATAATGAGAAAATGAGGCAAAATGCATACTATAATTTAGATATTTTGTTTAATGTGTAAGGCCCCAAATTGTTTTTCCTTGAAAAATCTAAAATGTGAGTAAAAAGTAACTTTTTGAAGGGCATCAAAAAGTGATTGTTCTACTTTATTTTAAAATTATTCTAAGTAACCCCTTTGTTTTTCCTAATAATCCTATTAGTCTTTTTTATTGTGTATTAAAAGGAATGGAAATCAGTTTACAAGGCTGGGCTTATAAAATGCACATTTGAAAATACACTGGGCCCCAGGTATAATATTGGAAACCAAAAGGAAAGTTTCTAGATGACTTTCAATAAAATATTGAAGGCAATTCTTCCAACTGCTATAGGTCTGTTATGGTAACGGTAACATTTCTTAAACTTAACACATGCAAACTTTCTATCTGTCTGTCTACCATCTATCTATCTATTAATCATGTATCTGTCATGTATCTTTCATGTATCTATCATCTATCTATCTACACACATATTTGAAAAGAAATTTTCTTTGGCAAATGTTAATCAAGCCTACACAATAATAATCAAATCCACTAATGTTTAAAATGAAAGTATTTAAGTAGAAGAAAATATATTAAGAATATTTTTAAATATTTATGAATAAAAATCACATTATCATAACATTAAAAAACCTTAGATTAACACTTGTTACCATATTGCCATCATAAAAAAAAATAATAGACATGTCTTTATATGGTACTTTATTTTACTTTACCAGTTCACGTTTTATTCTCTAAATGATTTACATGTACACTAATAATTAAAAATAGGAAGCAGTATTTTAGGGAAATTTAGTTCTACAAAAAACACAAAGATCTAGTGAAGTGAACCCTGTGTATATGTTGTTTAAAGCACTTTAATAAAGCAAATCTAATTTTGAATTGTTGCTTAAAATGACTTGTAAATAGTAAGCTCCCCTACAGACCCTGTTATTGACTCACTACTAACCAATTTATGTTAACCACTCACTTCATCTGTAATTCTAAACCATTAAGAATAATGAAAAAGTATTTGAAACAGCCAAATGCTCTTAATTTTTCAAAAGAAAAACTGAGAATCATTTATATAGTTTAAATTAGCTGTTTATTCTTTTAAGTGAGAAGAATCTTAAAATGTAACAATAGTGGCGGTATCACATTTGAACAGTACAGTTTGTCTAATTTAACAACAAATGTATACATAGCTTTGGGCTTCTCCAAACTTTCTCATACTGTGAACTTACTGGATCTATTTCTTTTCGTACTTAATTTTAACTATATTCATCTGACCATGTGAGCATGACTTCAATTTTACTTCACATTTTACATTTTCTAATATAGATGAGCCATAAAGAATTCACATCATGGTAACTCTTCAGATTGTCTCACCTCTCCCAGAGAAGAATCAAGACACTTTCCTGCTAGTGAATATGTATAAATCTAAGTTTATCTTGAAAAGCTTGAGAGACTTAAGTCATTTCAAATCAAATGAGTAAAAAATAACTTTCTCGTGAATGCTGTGGTTCATTCAGCTCATTTAGGAAGAGCAGAAATTAGAACATTAAATCCCACAGTATAGTGATAAAAAAAACCCATTTATTTTGCTCTGTGGGCAAAGCAGATAGCAAATTAATTTTAATGATTACTTTTAATATCTATGTTCTCATATCTCTATGTGCTTCTTGGTAGTTCATAATGGAAAGTATAATGAAGCACATTAATATAAAATATTAATTACTATTTTTTAATCCTAGCATGTTTTACATCTCTACCAAAGTTATATTGCTCAACCTGCTGTTTATTTCCTCTTTTATTAAGCACTCTAATTAGAAGAATATCTGTCAAAACGGATGAGTTATAGTGTACTGTTATTTTTAAATTTTTTTTCTATAATGAAGGCATGGAAAAATGTAACATACAGGTCAACTCTCTCTATTGGTAGATGACTCATTTTTTTACCTTGCTGTCTCTGGAAGCAGTAGCACCATTCATTGTTTGATATCAAACTGTCCTTGTATGTGTCACAGGAATTGAAGAATGCCTGGGTGCACTGTTCATTCTTATCAAGGTAAATGCTTCCAAGTTCTGACTGGTCCAGTAGGAGGTCATAGTTTGTATCAAGTCTGTTAAACATCCAGCCAAGTGAATCCTTGCAAATTGGCAAAATGCTGGTATCAAATCCTAAAGACAAAGACAGGACATGCTTAAATATGAAAGTTGCTATCAGCAGTCAGCAAAATAAAGTAGCATAAGATGTTCACGTAGAGAAGCTTTAGCTCAGAAGTAGAGCTTTAAATTCATCCTGAGTAATTTGTTTCAAGTTTAACAAGGTAATGTAGCTATCATTTAGGATAGTTGTGAGAATTAACAAAAATATAAAGCATCTGATACTAGTCATTCATTCAAAAGAGTCACTATTTTTATTATGCTTATTGCTGATACTTATTATTTAAGCCTTGTCTAAATAGGTTGTCATGATAATGTCTTATTAGATTATTTAAGCATTATTGAATAATAACTTCCTACTAATAAAGAGATAAAATGCATTTTTATTCAAAGACCTTCAGAAGGCCATTTTAAAAAATGTGTAATAGACATGCAGCAAATAATGATCTTAACAAAACTCTGTATCTTTGTGGAGCCACGATAACTGTAATATTTTTGCAAGTAATACCTGGAGAAAGAATAATAATCAATATGTATGTTCCTAGCTTTTGTGTCTTCTGTTTTCCTCCAGGCAAATTCTACAATGACAAATATGCTAGATGGAATAGCAGCTTTCACTAGATGGGAACAGGTATGAGGAGGGATGGAACTGGTTTGTGTTTAAGTTATGTGTTATCAAAATATGGGTCACAGACCTTGCTAAGGCTCAGTGATCTGCATAGTAAAATATAGGTATATGCAATGCCTATATTTTAAACCCATACACAATGCCTATATTTCAAACCATATTTAAAACTGTACTTCAGGTTAATCTTATTGTTCAGGTTTACGCTTGCTTAAACATATATATTATGCATCCATTAAACATGAAAGTGAAAATAACAACTCACCTAGCATGGGAGGAAGGATATATTTGGAGATGTGGAGACTTTTTAGGACTTGAAGATCAAAAGGATTTAATTTTCAACAGCAGCATTTGAAGAATAGTATCACCATTTATAAGTGGAATTGTCTTAACATATTAAAACTATGTTCTATTTGTACACACACTAGTTAGATAATTTTAGCTTCAATTTCTAAGAAGTATTACAAATAAAGGTATGGGTGTTTAGGATTTAGATTTTAAATTCTAGTTAGAACTTTAAAGATACTAAGTTCTAATGTTAATAGGCACTGACAGAGTTTGAGTTTGAGTCATAATTCACCACCTTTCAGATTTTATTGATGTAATCAAGAACAGATTTCATGCTTTTATTGTCACAAACCACATGTTGCTTTTAATTTGCTATAAGCTTTGCTGTATCTCATTCAGAAACAGAGGATTCCATTTTTTCAGGTCTATGTTAATAGCTCTGGGCTAAGAAACATGGATAGAAAGGTAATAGGTGTTTGTGGCACATTCATAAACCCACAGAGAAATAAATCAGTGCCCTTTTCATTGTAAAATTGTAGCATCAAACAAAGTTTCCCCATACAAATTGTAAACATGAATTGCTAATTTCCTATTTGTTTTCCAGTTCCCAACTTTGGTTCTGAGAGTACAGGGTTGAAAAATGTCCTCTTGGAGCTCAATGATTTTTGTTTAAAATAAAAAACTCTGTCATGAGGATTATATGGAATGAGGGTGGAAGACAGGAGACTAACAAATATAACTGAACAGTCCTGCAGAGGGATTTTTAGTGATCATGTGTCTTACATCTCCAAATTATGGAGCTTCCTTTGACAAATCATCAATCTATCAAACATCAATTTATAAATATCCTTTATACAGTTTTTATGATGTACTGGGTTACATTATTGTCAACATCAACACATGTTTTCCTCCTTCTTTTGTGAATATAATCTGAAAGAAAGGTATCCTTGACCTTTCAGTAATTTTTGTGCTTTACTTTATGAAGAACTTATTTTACAATACACGCTTCAATTCAGCATAAAAGAATATTTCTTGCACAAAAAAAGCACTTACCCACATATTTAACAATTTTTTGTCATAACAGAATGATGTACTTATGCTTTTCTTCTATTAAAAATTTGTAAAACAAGTAATTGCAAAGAATAATCAATTTTATGAAATACAATGTTTTAGATGGAGAATATCATTGTCTTTGTCTTTGCCATACTCCATCACTTGACCATGACCTACTTTGTTATTTACTACACCTATGCTTTCATAGTCACAACTAGATAATGTGAGGCTTCTTTGAACCTGTTCTCCATAGTGAAGATGCATGCAAATAAAAACAATACACATGCAAATATGATACATGTAGTGACTATACGATAATATTATTGAAGAGCTCTCAAACTCCCCAAATCAAATCTACTGCTCTGAGAGATACCACTCAATCATTGTCCAATAAAATATCTATAAACTACAAAGTGTATATATACATACATAACATTAAAAACAAATCTCTAGATCTAGACAGATTGAACTGATGTCACAACTCAGTTTTATTGAATTTATGAATCTATTTAATTTTGTGCAAATATAGATTCTATAGTTTCTTTTACTACAAATTATTTAACTTTGCCTTTAACTAGCAATTTGCATTTTATACTTACAATAGATACCTTAGAGATGGAATAGCACCAAGTTTCACATTGTTCCAAGTCTAACAATATTTATCTTTCCCCTAAAGTGTTTAGGCCATATGTATTTAATATTATTTTCAATAAAAATTGTGTTTAAACATTCCATGTCACTCTGAAATTTTTTTTAGTTTGCTATTTTTGTCTTCCCTTGATTAAAAATGTTCCTTTTTCTAATGATTTCTGTTTTCTGTTACTTTATATGGTTAGCAAAATAATGCCCCATTAAAGATAACTGCATTCTATTTGTGGCAATGTAGAGGGAGCTAAAAGAAAACATACTAACAGAAATATGTCAAAAAGAAACGCTGGATAGTCTCACATACATGGGATATAGAGAAAGAAAACAAAAGGACAAGAGAAAGTTAAAACTAACAAAATGACAGCAAACTAAAGCATATAGCAAGGGAAGATGTGGGCGGTGTAATCAGGGGAGGGATGAGCACAGGAGATTAAGATGATGGTTCACGGGTGACAGGGAGGTAGGACAACCTTGGAGCATACAATGATGTAAAAATATATGTGAGTGTGTCTGTAACCAAGAAAAAGTAAAAATACATAATAAATCAAGATTTACCAAAAATATTAAAAAAAGATAACCATATTCTCTTTGACCGAGCACACAACTTCAGGAGGACACACATGGAGTGGTAAGGGAGGAAAGGGACACCCACCTGGCCAGCCAGATCAGCCAAATCAACCTTGGCGATCAATGGGGTGACTGATGTCGCAGCCAGATCGCCCTCACATCCATAGAAAAAGATAACATTCTAATCCCTGGACCTGTGTGACATTACTTGATAAAAGGAAATTTGCTTATGATTGGACTTAAAGTTACTAGTCATTTGATTTTATAGTTGGAGATTGCCAAAGATTATTTCTCTAGGTACAACTTAATCTTATCGAACCTTAAAGGTGAAGAACTTTTTCTATTTCTAGGTAGTCAGAAATGAGACAAGGGGAAAAATGACTTTGAAGACAAAGAAAATAGATCACAAGCGTAGGAACATGCACAGTATCTAGAAACTGAGAAAAGCCAGCACGGAAAATGGGACCTCAGTCCTATAACTTCACCAAACAAAATTGACAATAATCTAATCAATGACCCACATCTTCTCCGGGAGCCTCCAGAAAGGCATGCCATTCCAAAAATATCTTGATGTGGTGAGACTTATGTTAGGTTTTCAACCATCATCTGTAAAGTAATGAATCTGACTTGCCTAAAGCACCAATATTTTATTGAGGCAATACTGGTTTACAGCACTATATTTGATACAAAATTTTATGTAATCTATTATATCTGCAATAGAAGATAATATAGTATTTTAACTATATATCCATTTTATTTTGAATGGATACTGTCATCCAATATACTGAATGTAAACATTCAAGTTTACAATATATATGATTAAGTTATAACCATCTCCCTTCACATCACATCACACCAGTTCACATTTGCTCCCAGAAATTAACCAGCTCACATTTAAACTCTCTGCTGTTGATATCTATCTAATTCTAAATACACTGTACACCTCACATTACCTTCTACTTTCTTTCAACTACTTAGATATTTCCAACTGCTTAAAATGAGAACAACGAAAATAATTAAACCTTATGTTAAAGGAAAATTTGCTCTCTGCAGAATACTTCTGATACACAAGTGTGTGTTTGTTCTGCACCAACAAGTTTCTCCAGTTCTCTGTGGACACCATCTGGTTGTCCTAACACGCAGTTCAGTTCTAGCACTATCCATTCAGAGGCTGCATGGTTCACAGGTACTGGTTTCTGTACCATTAGACTGTGCCCAGATTCAGGTACCAACAGAAAATAGTGGATTCTTGAAACAGCCATACTTTGGATCTGATTTGACTACAAAATACAAGTTCCCACAACTTTCTTTTTAGCTTCCAAAATTTGTTCTAAGAGCTCACAAAACTCAGAGAAACATTTTTCTTATTTTTGTCAGTTTAATGTAAAGAGAAATGAACCAGAAACAGAAGTTGAGATCTGGAAGTTAGCCATGCTCAGGATCTTCTGTTTCCAAAGAACAGGGATATGGGTGAATGCATTTATAGACTTGGAAGCTCTCCAAACTCATAGTCTAGGGACTTTCCTCCATCATGTAAGCATGATGGATTATTAATTCAATCTTAGGCCTGTCTCCCCTTCCAGAGGGTGAAGGGAGCTGAAAGTTCTAATCTTCTAATTGCAACTTTTTTTTTTTCCATATGAATAGCTCCCATCCTGAAGCCATCAAGGGTCTACTAAGAGTAGGATGTCCCTATAGCCTAGGACATTCCAAGGTTTAGGACTTCTGTGCATGGTGTGCCTATCATCATCATCACACAGGAAATTAGTGTTCAGAAGCTCTGTGTTGGGACTGGGTAGTACAGTACATTGTATCTCTTTACTGAAAAATTTAGTAATTCTGGTCCTCTACATTCCTATATGCAGCATGATCATCATTACTTACTGCCAAGAAATCATTTATCCATGGAGGGCACAAAAGATTAAGATGTTTCATGGGTGATATGGTGGTGGAAGAACCCTGGGATAAACAATGAGTGAAAAATATATGTGTGTATATACATATATATGTGTGTATGTACATATATACATGTATATAAACATATACATTTGTAATCAAATTAAAAACAAAAATAAAATAACAACAAAAAAGAAATCATTTGAACATTTCTTGAAATCGCTCATCTTTAGATTGTTAAAAAATACTTATTTTATTAATAATATTTACCTTCCTTGTATACTAACTCCATCATAACTTCATTCTGAGTATATTTTCAAGATTGCAATTTCTCCCAGTTATGAACCATATTTTTACACTTCTTAGAATGCTTGGTAAATTTTAATTAGATGCAGAGCATTGAGAATGTTAAATTATTGGTGCTATTTTGTGTGGCATTCTCCCACAGCATTATATTATTAAATAATCTTGGCATCAGCTTTACTCTTCCAAGGATGGCTTTTAAGTTCTGTCATGGCAGCCACAAGAAGACTTTTACTCTAGGACTAATTTAGCCCCACCAGCAGCATTGCATGCTCTTTCCTATAGCTCTGAAGCCGTTTCTTTATCTTGTCACCAGTGAAGGACATTTGAGTTGTTGATTGTGTTGTCTCTCTATGCAAGGTTGTTGTAAACATCCACATATATGTTTTCACATGAACATATGTTGCAGTTATTCTAGGATAAATATGTTGAAATGAAATGGCTGAACCATATGGTATTTGTTTCATTAAAAAGTATATATATTTTAAAAACAGTCAAATTGTTTTTCAATGTAACTAAGCTAGTTTGCATTCCTCTAGGCATGTGTGAGAGATCTAGTTACTCCCATGCTCACCAGTACTTGTATTGGTACTTATTTATTGATTGTCATTCTAATAGGTGATTTCATTCATCTATCTTCATTTGCAAAGTGTCAAATCTTTTGTCCATTTAATATTTTAATTGGGTGTTAATTTTACTATTATTAAAATTTGAGTTTGTGTGATTTATATTTTTTGGATCCAAGTTCTTTATAAAATACATGGTGTGGTTTTAGTTTGATATATTTCTAATTGTTTATACTATCTTTTTTTTCCCCTCTTACTATTGGAGACAAATCCACAATGACATCACAAAAACTCAAGTCATAAGTTTTGCCTTAGGTTTCTCTATGTATTTTATGGCTGCTGGTCTTACATTCAAATCTTTTATCCATTTGAGTTACTTTTTGTTTCTAGTGTGAGATAGTCATTTAGTTTCACCCTTTCGATTGTGGCTGGCCAGTTTTCTGAATACCGTTTATTGAAAATACTTTACTTTTTGCAATGTGCATCTTTGACTTTGTCATAGATGAACTGTTCATATAAATGTGCATTCACTTGGGCTCTCAGTTCTATCCCATTGGTCTGTGTGTATGTTTTGTTCCAGTGCCATGCTACTTTTTATTATCATATCTTTGCAGTATAGTTTGAAATCTGGGTATATGATAACACTATTCTTTCCCTTTTTATCAGAATTTCTTTGATTTTTTGAGGTCCTTTGTGGCTCCATATGAATTTCATTAAGGGTTGAATTATAATTTTGAAGAAATTATCACTAAAACAGAAGATACTCAGTTGAGTGGGAGACAATATTTTCATAATACATATCACATAACTCGACAGAAAGAAAACGATTCATTCAAAAAGTGAGCAATATCTTTAGGTAGTTCTCTAAAAAAGACATAAAGATGGCCAAGAGGCACATGAAAAAATGCTCATGAGAATATTTAACTTACTCTGTAAGTAGCAACCCACTTGATAATGTTTCAATTTATTTTTCAATGCTAACAGTAATCTATTTTATATTAAACAGTTTCTAAAGATTAGAGACTCACTAAAATTCCAATTGGATAATTTTCCAGGATGCAATATTATAAGAAAGCAATTTTGTTATGATACATCACTCACTTATAATTTTATTTTATAATTACAATTTTAATCTATATAAGATTACACAAATTTATTTACATATGAAATCTATGATTTCTACAGAACTGGACTAAATATCAACATAATGCTTTAATAATAATACAGTATATAATTAAATGCAATATAAGCATTTAATTGTTGTTTTGTCTACCTGATAAAAGATGAAAAGTTGTTTTGTCTACCTGATAAAAGATGAAAAATGCCAGGTATTTCAATAATTAGAACATCTCAATATTTTACTTCAATACTTGAGATGAGAAAGTCATTTACCAACTTTATAGTTTTTTTTTTTTAAAGATAGTTTTCTGCTAGACCTTAGGTTTCTAATTGCATTAAAACTGGACATTGTTTTTTAAGCCATCTGATTACAGGATCATCTTCCTCTCAATGACAAGACAGCATGACTTAAAGTGAGCACTGTTTTGAAAGAAATTAGAGTGTAATTTTTACTTTGGGGGTTTAAGTAATTCTATCATTTTCTCTGACTGGCGAAAGCATTTGGTATGCTGGAAAGCAAAACAATTAAGACAAATTCTTAATCTGAAATTTTGCATTGATTCTAATGTCTGATACTTTGCAAATTGATAAAAAGAAAATAATATCTCTCTTTCAAATAAGGTCACACCCAATTTGTCACACACACCATCAATTGCAATCATTAAAATGACAAACAATAATTATAGTATGTTCTGTTCATTGGTTTTCAGAGATTGAAATAATAAAACAAAATATATAAAATGTATCAATTACAAAAGATACAACATACTTTCGGGAAAAAAGTGTCAAACAGGTATTTTATGAATAATAATAATATTAGAACCAGCAGCCAACTAGCTCAATTTCCTTCACCTTCTTGTGCTAAAATACATTTTAAGGAACTTTATTTTTTTTTTGTTTTTATAGTTGCTCTTTAATAGTTATTTTTTGTCAGAGATAACTCTGAAATAAATCCAAAGTATACTCAAAAGTCTGCTGTTTTAATAGAAGGTATACTTTAGTTGTTAAAAAATGACAAACATTAGCAGCTGGCTTGATTTTTTTGAAAACCTATAATATTATTGACCTTTTTGTTACCTGAAACCAATTAACTATTAAATACACTATTCAAGATTTTGATAGAAAATCAGTTTTGGATAATGGCTATATGGTTCTTTAGGAAATGGTTGTGATAAAATTAATCAAAAACACAGGTCAGTATTATATGTTTGAGAGCTAAGATGAATTACTGAAATAATTACTGAAGCTTCTACTACTTTTTGCCATGACTTAAAATGTTGATAGTGTAATGAGATAGTCAACTAATGTGAAATACACAGAACTGCTTACTTATTAGTTAGTGTACAAGGTTAACATGCTTCCCTTTCTTTACAAAGCCATAGTTTAGAGTCATTACCTTATGAAAAGGATTTAAATTTCATCAATATTTGGCCTTTCTATTCTATCTTGATACTGTCCTGATTTGCCCTTATGGAACTTGCTCATCACTCCACAATCTCAGGAAAGCATCTGCAAGGTATTTATCATTCTTTGGGAAGGAGGGACATTTTCAGGTATCAGTTTTTTATTATATTTAATAACTTATTCATTGATCAAATGATTTCCAAGTCTTTTTTATTCACTGATACTATTTCCTGTAGCTGGTAAACCCACAATGTGAAATTCTTTAGATAGCTGATATTGCATTTAGAAATAAAACAGAATAAACCAGGAGTGTTTTTCATATCTGGTAGCTTCATGTGCTATAAAGAAAAGCAAAACAGTCTAGAGAGAAGGGAGATGTGTTGTCATTGTGCTGGTGTTGCTAATTCATGTATGGTGGGATGAAGATATTTGATGTTAGTTATTTTAACAGCAAATGGAAAAAAGTGAGTGATTGAATGAACCATATGGAAACAGAAGTGATTCGTGTTCCAATATAATAAAAAAAAAAAAAAACACTTCTCTCCCCCCCCATCAAAAATATGGTATTAGGTATCTCTATTCTAAGGTGTAGAAGAATTTTATAAATGAAAAAATTCTGTAATATATCCTGGAACATTCAGAGAGGTTAGCAGACAATGGTTAGGGAACAATGGTTATTGATACTAAGAGAATTTTGCAACCTGTTTTGTGAGCTTGAAAAAATATCCAATGAGAATGAGAAAAAATATGTAGAGAACATATTAACCCTTCTGCATTCCATTTAAAGATCATGAGATCTATGTAACTAATATATAAAGAGACTGAGTTATAAAGATTAAGAAATATGGTTTAAAGATTTTTACAAAATATTTCTCAAAAAACCACATTATATATATTGTGTAATGTTATATATTATTCAGGACAAGAATTAAGATGGTTAAATATGCAAACTAATTTACATATAAAAATCATGAGTTTTCAGGAGAATTTTTTAAGTTGACCATTAAAATCTACTGTTTCTACAGATCCAAAATCTTTGCATATGGTTTAACCTCAACATGCATTCCTGTTCAACACTGATTGATGAGATACTGGTTCTTTTAACCAGTATTTAAAGCCAGTTTTTCTAGATTATACCTGAGTCTTATTATTTTATGTATTTGATTGGAAGTAACATGTATCTAAAGTATCTGAGGGTACGTAAGAATTCTAAATTTTTCAGATCATTTATGGACTGATAAAAAAGACAAAGGTTACCATATTTCATCTCTATTCATGTCACTCAGCTGAACTTCCTGAAGTCATTCATTAACTTTATACATGTGTTGGTCTGTAAGTTGGATGAAACAAAGTCATTTTTTGAGAAATATTTTATAAGAAACCAGGTGCTCTAATAAGAAGGAATGTAAACAATTGCTTTCCAAACAGTAAATTAAAGTGTCACCACTTTTTTGAAATTATATGTAATATATTACAAGAGCTAGAGCACCATCAGAACACAATGATCTAAGAGGTAATTTTGAAAACATTAAAAATAGATATTGGTACTTAATTATTATTTGCATATCTATCTCAGCTCTTTAATACTGCCCTACAATACTATTTTATAATAAAAACAGGTTCTTTTTTACTAAATTATTCATCAGGTCTACTATTGCTTTCAATATATTATTTTAGTTGATTATTAAGTATAAGGAAGAGATTCCAGCCTCCACCAAATATAGCAAACTCCTTTTCCGGTCCAAACTCAATCAATATTTACTCTCTTTGGCTAAATGAGTTTTGGGGTTTAAACATAAATGAGTGCAAATTGGCAAAGAGCTCTCCCCCATCCCTACTGGATGGCTGGATGCTGGAAAAAAGAAT
Source organism: Uropsilus gracilis (assembly GCA_004024945.1). Classification (NCBI taxonomy): domain Eukaryota; kingdom Metazoa; phylum Chordata; class Mammalia; order Eulipotyphla; family Talpidae; genus Uropsilus; species Uropsilus gracilis. Next base: position 113,999 of record PVHY01000305.1, read on the forward strand.
GGGAACATCAAAGTTACAAAACTTAAGTACAACCTGATTAAATACAATTATATTGAAAGTCACCAAACATATAGTGATTTTTGTTTTGTACTGTTATGGAGTTAATGGTACTCACTTCAAATCTATATTGAAGTCCTAACCTCCAAAGTAAACATATTCAGGGTTCAGTCATTTAGGAGTTAAAGAAGACTTGAGTGTACAATCCTCATGACGGGAATAGGGCCCTTAGAAGAAGAGATTTAGGAAATGTCTTTCTCCCCATGTAAGAATGTGGGTTTCTACAAACTAGGATGAGACACTTCACCAAGAATTCAACCTGCCAGTACCTTGCTCTAGAACCTCCTAGTAGCTACAGCTTGAGTAAAACATACTGATTCTTTCAGTTGCTTAGTCTGTAGCATTTTACTACATGACATTTTACTGTGTTTTATGTTGTGTAAAATCTCCATAACTTTCAATAGCCTGTGTTTGAATTGATTATTAATAAAGGAAATACAAATAAGATTAATAATAAAATATGACAGCACACTCGCCAGAATGGAAAAGTCAAAGAGAGTGGCAATATATATTTTGCTGGCAGGGATTAATGGAAAATTTATCCTTTACTGCTTGCTTTTAGAAATGTGAAATGCTCCATGTTCTTTGCAAAGTGTTTTGGCAACCTTTATAACTTAAAATACTTGTATATTTTGATCTATTACTTCTATCACTTACAATCTTCCTCATAGAAATAAAAGCATACAAATTATCTACATAATTGATTGCCATGGGAAAATAGTGAAAACATAATATGATTTAAAAGTGAAGTAAGAAAAGGTTTTCCTGTTTTTATAAATAAATGAATAAATGACAAACAATAGATTAAAAGAATAAATATTTGATTAAATAATGTTATATTCACAACTGTAATGCTTTGAATGATTTTGTTTTAATTTTATTTTTCATTTTTATTTGATTGCACATAGTTGTAAACCCTTAGGTTCTCCCACCATCTTGTTTTATGCATCATTCATTCATTTATGTATTCATTTCCATTTAGAGCACACAATATCCCAAACTATTCTAGGTGCTGATGATACAACGCTGAATAAATACTCTACCTTCATTAAATATATAGTCGCCTAGTTGATATAGAGTAAAAGAGATGATAAACAAAAGAAATAACTAGATTATCATTATGGCAAATAGTTATAAATGCTATGAAGGGAAAACAAAAAAGAAAGGATATAAGAACTGTGATGTGAAGGGTTCAATTGCAATTAAATATGATAGAGTTGGGGAAGAGCTCAGTCAAAATCTAGAGTCTGAGGGGCTATGGGTGTCAGATACTTTTCATTTATGGAATTTTTCAAATAAGTTCCAATGGAAAAATTCCTTCTAGAAACTCCCTTCTTTTTGGTCCCTGATTTCTTCAATCAATCAGGAAAATCCAGTGCCATATTTTCCTTCACTCTGCAAAGATATTCAACATAACTTTTTTATAATTAACCTATTATATGAAAGGTCTCATGTCTTGCAAGAAAAAGCTTGAAAGGGAAATAATATTTACAAATTTGTACAATTAACCAGGTACTGCGCTGTGTTTTTATATTCTATTTTCACTTACATTTAAATCTATAAAGAACTACTAGCTTGAATGTATTTTAGTGGTAAAATCTGAAAGTAAGAAAGTAAGCCATAAAAATATTAAATACAGTATGGATTTGAACTAAAAAAAAAAAGTATCTGGATGCAAAAATTTGGAAGAAATTTTTACTCACCCCAGATATGTTTGTTTCATGATACGGAGACAACTAAGCTTAACTGTTGTTTCTACAAAGTAAGTTATCTTTTTCTCAAGTCAGTATCAACAAAAAAACATTTGCTTAACCTTTTTCTGCATTTACTAATTCTGAACATCAACTTAAGAATCATTTCTGCAGACTAGGAGATACACTATGATTTCTTTCTGAAATTCATAGAAAGCAGCATATACACATAGCCATCATAAATTCAAGGATGGTTATTAAGTTTTCCAATGATGCTTAATTAGTTTAAGTGTTTAATAATTCTTTAAGAACTTAGTAAAAAAGATCAAAAGTGCAAAAGGTAGAATCTTAGGAAATGTCCTGATGAATTAAAAAAAAAGAAAAAGAAAAAGTAAGGCATTTTAGGCCTTTAGATTAGGTATGAATATGCCATCTTTTGAAGTCATATTGTTAGAAACTGATATTTGAATTCTAAGTGAGACTGGGTAGATTGTCATAATAAGCAAAGTAGGACACACATTTGGATTTTTCTTGTTCTGCAATGATAGGCTTCTTATAATTACGTCCTCCCTCTTCTTGCATTTTAAAGCAAATGCTTCAGTCTTTGAAAGTTCCCTAAATTTAAGCTCATGCTTTTATATAATTTTACCAGCATTAAATGTGTAGTATTCTTATAAATGAAAAGGATATAAAATGAAAATTTCATAAAAGTATTGATAACAAGTATACTATTTCAGTTTGAATTTCCTATTTCTAAGAAGTTAAAAAACACTTTTGGGACATTCTAAAGATGATGAAAGAATCATATAAAGTTCATACAGTTCTTATGCTTATTTTATATATTTAATCCGCAGGGTGTTATGAAAAAAATCCTTTTTGTGCACTGCCATGGCTGGGTCAAAATGGAAATGTCTGCAAAGCAATAATGAAAATGCTAACTGGTTGGTGGAGGTCAACTATGCTCTCTAAATATCTGAAGCGTACCCCTAACTGCTAATTGTTATTAAATACGTCATTCTATTCTTTACAGCTTCTATCAAAACATTGAAAATTTTGCCCTCTCTTTCAATTCAGCTGCAAGCTAACAGTCTTCTGAGAGGGGCAAAACCTTTTCCTACCAATCATAGTTGACCTACCAATTTACTTGCAAAATATCATAATGTGTTTGCATGCAATAATAATTTTCTGACCTTTGTTTAACATTTGTTTTTGTTCTATTTCCAGCTAAATCAAATCCTGCAGGCTCATGCCACTTATTTTGCTACCATTCTAGTCTGGATAGGTTACTCATTGGTTCTAGCTGCTGAAGAAAGTTGGAAACTTTGTTTTTATCTTTACAGGATTTTTAATAGTGAACAGGGGGAAATAGGCAACAAAGAAAATTGTTACTCAAGTGTCTCTCCCAGGACAATGCCACATTTTATCCTCCGCTTCTTGGTCCAGAAGTGACCACTCATGAATTTGCCTACCGACAGGACTCAGAACCCAGGAGTGTACAGTCATGGGGAGGGCACACTATCACAGATACTGATTATAGAGGTTAACCGTGGAAGGCTATGAAACTCCCTGATAACTCATTTACCCCGAGCATCTTGGTAAAGGATATAGTCTGAAATACATGTTTTGATTTAAGTTATTCGTTGCAAACAAAATCCTATATCAAAGACAACATCCAGTTTAGAACTCACTGCTTCTCTCTGGCCTCAGCAAAGCTTTTGTCTTCTTGTTCTGGCTGCCACTTTCATGAAGGGCCTTGAACCAGTCCCGCAGTCTGTTGGCCACTTCCCTGAACTCCAGGTCACTACATGCTAAAAACAAAGTGAAAGATCACAAATATTGAATAATTTCTTAACCGAAGAAAAAACTAATATAATTACTACTTTTTTGTAAACTGTGCTTGTTTTTGTAAGACTAAAAGTAAATGATGCCAAACATTTCAAGTTGTAGCATAATAGCATTTAGTAAATTAGTATTAATAGAACTTGGCTTCTACTCTTCTGAAATATAAAACTTGATTGGAGATCCTTTGTGTTGGTTTCAGTTTTCGCAGATTTTAACTAAATTCATGATGAAAATTCTTATGATTATTTTTGGTTGAAGATTCATATTGTTACTATCAAATAAACTGTGTCAAAATATCCATGTGTTAAGATTTTACCAAGGTAAGGTGGTGGGTCATCTAAACAATGAAAGGATTGAAGATTCAAAATGAATATAAACACATACTTACACAGTTTTACATGTAATTATGCACATGTATGGGAATACTTTATCATTGGCCATAATTATTATGGTATGTCATGATTTGAAATCTAATTTAGTAAATGAGAAAATTATAATAATTATTAGCTGTCATATGCTATTTCTATTTGGCTTAATCCTATGCATTAGTTAAACACAGAATGAAAAGCAATTCTATTTGCTCCAAGAAAAGGTTGTAAATATATGAGAAAATTAAATCATATTTCTGTTGTAAAAATAAGATGTTAGCAAATTTTGACTTTTACTACTTAAAATCACTATTTTCTATTTATATCAGCATTGTTACTTAGCAATAATATGCTACTAAAATATTACACATAATAGAGTAGTGGAATATATAAAGTAAAAAAAAAATTTTGCCAAACCAATTTGTAAATTATAAAAAGTAGTGATTTATATTATTTACAGAACATTGTTAACTGCATGTGACTAGTGTGCAAATTCTTGAACTGACAAGGGATTTTTACTAGTACAGTTTTATTTTGTTAAAGATAAAATCTAACACAATGACCTCATAGATATTATATTATGTATAAGATTTACTCATTATATTTTAATCTATATTAGATATAATCTAATGAATACAGTAGAATATAATACACTGGAATTTAAGATCAGTTCCTAGCTCAAACAGGAAAAAAGTTCCAAATTAAAAGGATACTTCTTGTACTAAGTAGTGTGAATTAATTATACCAGCAAATCATTGTGACATTTATGAAAGCTGGAAGCAAAATGGAAGAGCCTATAAGCTGCTTGGGAACAGTAACAAAATTGTTATGGATACAAAAATTGCTATATACAAAGGATAAACAATGAGAATGCCTTCAGATTTTTCAATAGCAACATTGACAAATAGAAGGATGACTAAAAAATATATTACATTTTAAGTGAAAATTCTATCCGTACCTATCAGGTGGACACTTAAGCAGAAGAGATGTTTAAATATACCAGGTCTAAAACATTGACCAATTACATTATCTTTCCCCAGGAAGCTACTGGAAGTTGTGACATACCAAAGACACAACCAAGAAAGTTCTTTTTCAGGAGTAGGTATCTTTATTTCATATTTTATAACAATTCCACTACATGTGTATATTCCCCAGAAATAATATTGTCTCTATAGAGCATGAAATGTTTTAAATTTGACTTTACTATGAAATCTGGAAGATTAGGTAAAGGATTATTATTTGTCCTTTTTTATAGTTATGAAAACTGGGATATCAAAGTTAAATGACTGTCTTAAATACTATAACTGGCAATGAACTAGAAAGTGCTTAATATTGATTACTCTCATTGTATTTGTGATTAGATAGGAATACAGGATGATAAACCATAATAAGGTAATACATATGCTTTTAAATTAAATTTGAATAAAAGAAAAGGTGGGCTACAATGCAAATTTCTTTAACTGTGTCAAATATTAGTTCAAATGTGGATGTTATATACAGCAGATTATAGCTGAATAGAGCACTTGGAAAGTTAAAAACTTACACATAATAGTCTATTCACAGACATATACTTATATTTTTATTACTTTATTTTATTTTTAAGAGTACAGACTAATTTATTAGTAAACAAAGTGAATTCCCATTTACTGCAAAGAGAAACATAAAGAAAAAAAAACACAATTATTCCAACATTATCCAATCTTCCTCAACATTGCCTAAAGCCCTTCTCCAAGATTGTCCAACTCTTCAGCATTCATTTACACATGCTTGAAGAGTAGACATCTTTCTTTGGCATGCTCCAACTCTTCCAAGGAGGCAGCCCAAAACGTAGTGTTGTTTTCTCCTTGTTGTCCTCCTCCAGGTGTTAGAAAGATATTCCATAATATAGGGACCACAGTACAGGAACCAACAAAGTTCATTTTCTTCTTAGGCCTGCCTCATATAGCCTCTCCAGAAACACCCAAGTTAAACTCAGCAAGACAAACTCCAACATGGAGTTCAAATTCCAGCCTCTTTAGCTTTCAGCAGGCACATTCCACTCATGCTTACTAAAAGCCATAACTTTACCAGTCCAGGCCAAAGACCCCAGGCCTCAGGTCCTTCAGCCATCATGACTTGGCCCCCATCTTCCTTCCAAAATGGGTGAATTTATTTTATTTATTTATTTTTTTGAGACTAGGTCTCACTATTTTTGCCTGTGGAACCGCAGGCTCACGTTGCCTGTGGTACCACAGACTGAAGCAATCCCCAGCCTCAGCTTCCTCAGGTAGCTGGGATTACAGGCATGCACCACCATGCTCAGTTATATTTTTGGGGAACTAGGTCTTGCTATGTGCCCCCCCGGTGGGACTTGAACTGCGATCCCTAGCCCCAACTGTGGCTTTCCAGGCTGTCGCTTATAGGCATGAGTTACCATGCCCAGCCTATATTTATTTTATATACATTTTACATCTTTATTTTATATATTGTATTTTATTCTACAGTTTTATCTACCCCAGGGTTCTCCCACCACTTTATCACCCATGAACCATGAACCATTGTAATCTTTTGTGCTCATCCCCACCGACTTCCCCCAACCCTTCTCATGCTCTATGTTTCAATTTTGCTAAAAATTAGTTAATTTTTTCTTGTCTGCTTGATTGTTCATTTTCCCTTTGCCCCTCATATAAGTGAGAACATCCAGTATTCCTCTTTTTTCTTTCTGGCCTATTTCTGCTAGCATGGTTCTTTCTAGACACATCCATATTGCCACGAATGACATGCTTGTTTTTTTTTGATTGATGATTGCTTACATTGTGTACATATACCACACATATACCATATACCATGTGGTACATATACATGTAGCTTTCTGTACCATTCACCTATTTGGGGGCATTTGGGTTGCTTCCATGTCCTGGCTACTATAAAAAGTACTGCAATAAACATACATATTTTTGATAAGGTAAACATGTAATAGGAAACCCAAAACATTATTCTAAAATGTACAATAAAAATGAAGGAAACTAGAATAGAAATTCATAAAAAGTAGGTATAGAAGAGCTTATTAAGACAGTTATCTGAATTATCGATTGTATTAACAGCGAAAGAAGAAATTCAAATAAATGAAATTATTGAAAGTTTGCAAATAATTCTCATAACAGCAGAGGGAGATAGGTTTGCAGAGACACAGGAGTGTCAATAGTTCTCAGATAAATGAATGCATACAGAAAAGAACAACAACCCATCTTTAAAAGTTTGGAATATGATATATGAAAAGAGTATGGTTTTTCAGAAAAAAAGAATATAAATAATGACACATAGGAAAGGAAAACAAGAGATTAGCACCAAAAACAAAGAAATCATCTTAGTATCATGATATTCATTAGAAAATATAGATTATTCTAGGATAGAATAATATGAAGGAAACATTCAAAATCCTAAGGGAAAGATTTTTTTAACTATTATCTCTATTTATTGAATCAGCAGCAAATAGGGATATAAAGGCATTTACATACATTCAAGAATTTAGAGATACTTTGCAATACATATCTCCATTATAATGCATTAGAGCAAAATGAAAGAGGAAACACTTTTTAAAAGGCATAAAATTCAACAGTGACTGCATTCAAGAAAATATGAGAAATACACTCCTCAAACTTGGCTGTGAGTATATCTGAAGATGAGCAGCTCAGGCAGGGATGATTAAGACTGGTTGTGGGGAGAGGAAGAATTGACAGAATAGTGTCTGATTGACAGTTTGTAAAGACGTATCCAAGTCAGGAGGAAGAGAATTAGGACATGAGATGATAGACTGTATTAAAATTGTAGTCTAGTCCTCACTAAGAGAGAAAAAAAAATAGACTAGCACATATGTAATTCTAGGCTAAATTCTAACTCTTCAGTGAACAATATTTACATCATCATGATATTGTAAATGTTTTTGATGTACAAATCAACCCCTTTTACAAAGACATCAAGACTAAGTGTTTGCTGTGGAATACAATTTAAATGTCAGCAATACTGGCAGCTATCAGCGCCAGATACATGCAGTAGAGTGAAGATTCAGGGGGAAACAAGGTTGGGCTTAATATTCTCATTTTCCTAAATAACAAGGCAAGAAATGTGCCCCAAACCTAAAATTGGTAGTGACTTACTTTTTTTTGTTGTTGTTGCTCATATGCTTTTCTTTTCAAATTATAGATGGAACCAGTGGAAAGTTAAGCATAGTCATTTAATTCTTTTGGAAAATAGGGGGGGGGATTGAAATGCATTCTCATTTATCAAAGCAGAAAATCTAAAGCTATGTTTGAAGTGGATTAATTGCTATTTTACAAATGAGATAATCACCAGATGTGTAAAGTCAGCAAGGCTTAGAAAAATTGGCTCTCTGATCCAGGCAGGAATGGGAATAAGCAGTGGGCCACGAAGTTGATTGTTGATTTTCATTGCAATTCATTCCATTACCTTTGACTTTTTAACCCCAAAGTCAAAAATAATTGTCTCACTGTCTCACTGACTTATAGAAACCACTGGATAAAAGAAACTTACATTATGGGAGGAAAAGAAAAAGGAAGACAGTTAACATTTACTGACCTTATTCACAAAGATAAACTTTGAAATACTAACTTCTTTTATAATACGTATGAACATACTCAATACATTATAGTGAAATCAATAGCATAAATACATAGTTTGGTGGCCAATCTGGTACTCCTAATACAGAAAACCTTCTACTGTGCTAAGCTTGCATCTTTTTACTATCAATGGTCAATACATAATATCTGGGATGGATCCATTGAAGTATACTGTGCATTGAACTTCCTGGTACATAGCAATACTTAGACAGGATCCCATGGAGACAGAATTGATGGAAAAGCTTTGGGAACTTTTTAGTGACTTCCATGAACATAAGACATCTTACTTTTGCAGATGTCAACATGAGCATACATTGAGAACAATATATTATGCATGAGATCTCTGAAAACATTTTGATGGCTTTTCAAGTTAATTTTCTTTTGCCAAAAGTGAACTCATTTAATACTGGCATAGTTTCCCCTGAAAATATTGGGCAGGGTAAGAATTCTTGCCAAACCAAAAACTTTAAACCACATATTTTCTGAAATTTAATCAAATTTTCTAAATACAAAATTTAAAAATTACTCAAGTTGGCATATTTTATAGCTATTACATTTAAACACATACTAGCTTTGACAATTCATTCCTTTTTTTATATTTTTAGAGTAAATAAGTATTTTCTCAAACCTCAAACATTCATAGGGTTTTATATCGCTATAAGTACCATTTTTAAAACACAATGTTAAAGTGCTCCTGATATATTTGTAACATAACTGCAATTAAATCATCAAATGCAATATATAATTTATTTATTAAATAAATAATACTGATATGTGTCACTCTGAGTTGTTAACTGAAATAATGTTGTATAATATGAAGCTCAGATTTAAATATAGACTTGCAGACAGAAAGAACTCTAGGAACTCATATCAGAGGTGGCATGCACACTGTAATTGTACACTGACTTTGAGAGCATGTTACAAGTTTGTTCCTAATAATATGTTTAACAAATTGATTACTATTTTAAGTTGGGCTTATAGTATATATATATATATATATATATATATATATATATATATTTCACAAATCATTCATTCTCACTAAATGTTAGAAAATAAAGATATAAGATATTCAAACATACCTGTTTCATGACAAATTTTTATTTAAAAAAGATATTCTCCTAAGTTTCTGATTTTTTTTTTTTTTTTTTTTTGTGATGTGAAGAAATGGAAGTTCACCACTACTAATTCCTGGTGAGTAAAAATACTTGCCATCATTCACTCCAAACTTAAGATATATAAATTCAAATGTCTCCTTCATAGGGTTAGATTGAAGCATGAGTGTCATGCAATGAAACCCTACAAAAAACAACTACTCTAATAATAAAGGGGCTTAGTGTTGCTTTGATGTGACTATTTTCTGGAAAGGGTGAGTGGATTACACAAAACAAAGTCCAAGGAACCTGTCTTTCAATTATGCAGATGATCATGTCTAAAAAATCATGGAGAAAAATGTAAGAGAAAAAAGGCTATGAGGAAAATGTAAGAGAAAAAAGTCTATGAGGAGCAATGTGCTTATTTCAGATGGAAGATATGCATAGAGAGTTTGTTTCTATTATATATCTACAATTTGAATATGGATAATCATATTAACTTATGTCATTTTTATACCTAGCTGTGCCTGTGCACAGAGATGATTCAAAAATATTTGATACACAAATTGCTTGAATTTTCACATTCGAAACAGTTTTGAATTTCCACTGTGATTGACTTTTCCTTTTTCAATTCACACTCAAGAATGATTCCAAATATGTAAGGAATGACACAAAACTGGTTTGTTTTGTGGATGTATGTTTAATTGATAATTTATGTTATCCTTCTAGAATTTCTATCACTTTCTAGACTCCAATCAGCCATCATTATTTTTATATTCTAATTTGAAAAATCATGTATGAACAACCTAATTATTAAAAAATTTAAATTTTAGTTCACATTATAAGAAGGTAACATTTACTAAAAAGTATTTTTCAATAGTATTAAGGAAATGTTTTTTTGATTGTTAAATTAGATAATGTAAACATATATTTTATACATACATTTTATAATGTAAACATACACATTGTATAATGTATATTGACAATAATAAGCATAAAACCATATAATAAATACCACTACCAATAAATAGTCACTGTTAAAATATTTACTTTATCTAATATGCCTATTTTATATGACTTGAATCATGTCAAACAACTTTTAAACTTACTCCTTTATCATAAAATGATATCATAAAATGATAATTTTCTCAGATCATTAGAAATATCATCAAAATATACAATAGAAACAAAAGTTCCATATATGATAACTTCATGACTTATTAAATATCCACCCAATGACTATTGTATGCATGATTTTTTAAATATCCATCCAATGACTATTGTATGTTGACTATACTATCAACTTGTGTATACACGAAAAAGAATTAGGATGAGCCCTTACTCAACAAATTATTGCTGTCTCCTTTTTTTTGAATGATCTTAGAAATGTTTTTACTGAGTCATAAAATATAAACATTTAATGGCTATTGGTGTAAAAAGACAACATGCTTCTGTAAAATACAAATGTATAAGCCAACAAAATATTTTAAACAAATTTAAAATATGCATTGTTATATTTTTAATTTATATTAAAATTTTGAGAGATGAAGCGATTGGGTGTGTAATGACTTAAACAAATTTGAAGGTTAGAAAAAGTTCTCCAGTACCAAAAAAAAACCCCAAAAAACAAAAAACAATACAAAAAAAAACACACAAAACCAAAACATGAATTACATATTAATCAAGGACAATCTAATCAATGACTACAGCATGCAGAGCCCACAGAATAATGAAGGGCAGATACTGAAAGACAGAAATATCTCTCAGAAATATATTCCTGAAGGTCCAAGGTAAATGACATTTTCTACCTTCTGTTCAGTTGTGAATTGTGTTTTTAAAGTAGTGCCTAGTCAGAAAATTATTCCCAAAGCAGAATGTAAAAATGTCTCCATTCATTGCTTTGAAGGGAACAATACATCCATGAAACACAAAAAAGTTATAAATTAGAGAAAATGAGAACATTTTCTGGCTAATAAGTAAATGATGTTGGACATTTTCAGGTATTAAGGCCTTTGTACTGTAAAAATGGACAGTTTAACTTCTAAGGAGAATTTGTACGCAGACACTGGAGATGTTAGAGAAAGCTAGAAGGGACAATAGTGTGAACTCAGAAATAGATCAGCATGTCTTTGACTTTGAAAAATGAACACCTGATCTACCGCAACTCTTTACAAGTTTTGCATGGCAAGTAAAGAGGAACTGAAAATTTAATGTATAACATACACATAATCTAGAGCAGACTTGAGTA
>PVHY01000305.1:126014-195528 GCA_004024945.1 Uropsilus gracilis
CCCCCCCCCCCCCTCTCTCTCTCTCACACACACACACACACACACACACACACATAAACACACAAGCACATGCACGGTCTTTTTAGAGAATTCCATACTGAGGATTATATTTTCTGAGTGTCCTGTACATTAAAGTCATAGCTAATTTTTTCAGTGATGATTTATGGAAGTGAAACCATGAGGCTTCAGTATTGCCATAAATCATACCATTTTATTAAAACATGAGCTGCAATTTCTATAGCCATTAAAGAATATTGATGTTCGAAAGTGTATTGGAAACTTTCTCATTCATAAATAATTTGCTTTTTTAAGCACTAAAATTAGGACTTGGGTGTTTTATTCTGGGAAGCTTTGTGTTCAGACATTAGAAAGTACATTGTGATGGGATGAGTCTTCAAGCAGACATGCGGGCAGGAAGAATACATGATGCATTACCTGCTGACATTCAGTGGCATTTTGGGTTTTGAAAAAAGTCTCTGAAAAGCAGAAGCAACTAGAGATAGGATCAAGTAACATTCTAAACACACACCCTAAATATGACAAACTCTACTGGAATATTTACTGTTGTACAAAATAGATAATTCCATTTCCACTATTAGGCCAGGAGGATGAATGCACAGATGGGTCAACAGCTTTTAAACTAAAGCATTTGAGGCACATACTTAAGACTTCGAATATCTGCTGACCACTGCTACAAAAGTCAAATGACCTGTTTATTTATAATATTCCAAAAAAGGCAAACAAACTCCACATCTGTATTTTTTATGAACTTTAATTTTTGGAAAGAGCAATTCAATATACTCATCTGTTCTGTATGAATATTGAGAAAATAGTTTCTATTCTTTTATGAAATGCAAGCCAACTGTAAAGTTTATCTAAGGAATAATCTTCCCCCAATTACGAGAGCTATAGCAAATTTTTTCTTCTTTCTATTTAGGAAAGAAAGTCCTGAAATAAAAAAATAAAAATAAAAGGTAGAGGGTTTCACAGATCCCTTGGGCTAAGGGGGCCTTTAAGATTGTCCTTATTGGCCATTGGCAAGGGGTTAGTGTACCATTGCATTATGGCAATGGAGGATTTGGTGGGATTGGAGGATTCCTGCAGGCAATACAGCCTAAAAAAAATGCTTAGCAGTTGCACTATTCTTCTAGAACTGGTATAACAAAATGCTAGAGCCTGGATGGTTTAAACAACAGTAATAATTTTCTCACAGTCCTAGAGGCAAGATATCTAAGATGAAGGTGTCATTTGGTTTCCTTCTCTGTCTTCACACACCTCCGTGTTGATGGTGCCCCTTTTTCTTATAAGAACATCAATTATATCCAAGTAGGACTTACAAATATGACCTTATTTTATGTAAGTTACCCATCTAGATGCCCTGTGTCCAAATATTGTCATATTCTTAGGTACTGGGGTTTAGGGCGGCACATATGAATTGTGAGAGATACAATTCACTCTAATAGTAGAGATGCATTGAGCTGGAGGTAGTGTTACAGAAATTCATGACACCTAAGTGTGCATTTAGTGTGTAGTGTGCTCACTAAAAAGTTCTCCTCAAGTAAGTGTTTCAGGAATATTTTAGAGCTTTATGTATTTGTTTCTGTACTTTAACCACTGATTATCCTTGTTAATATCACTCATAGTGTATATTAAAGATGATAAAAAAGATAACACACATCTGTCATTGGCATGTAAGCTGTATTCAAATAACTGCCAATATGAGAACAATATACTGATTAACAGTCAGTCCTGCCATGGAATTTTCTAGATATGCCTCACAGATCATAATTCTAAGGGTTACCATTTGTTTCATGAAGGCAGCTAAACAGTCAAAAGAGTTTAATAAATACAGAATGAAACAACATTTAAGTGGATTTGTTTTTGCATAGTTTGTCAAGAATTTAGTATCCTTACAACAAATATGCATCTCTACAAGCAATAACATATATTGCATTATCAAAATATTGATTTTAGATTTATTTATCATAATTTCCTGAACATCACAAGTATATTGAAAATTAAATAGTTCTTCACATATTATTGATTGAATAGATGGATAGGCAAATAAATAGAAACTATAGTATTACTCTTATAATTTTCTTTGAGATACTTCTTTTGTATGTTCAGCATATTTTGAAAATTCAGAAACTATATTTGATAATCTATAGCTTGCAAAGATAGAATTATATTTTAATATTCTTTTATTCATTTTAGGTGGCAATTTCATGATCAAATATACATACATATATATGAGCAGTAAAATATTAGCCATATCTGATTTGATAGATGAGGTAAAGTAGTACAGATCTACTCAGATATTATTTTAACTGATAGACTGGGGGATTAATCTTTAATAGCAAAAGGCAAGCATTAAAGGTTGTAGAAGGTTAGATAGTAATCAAAAAATGCATATTTAATCAGATGGATTCCATTCAGGAACCTGCCAAGAACTACCTTTCCTCTTGCATGATATTAATAGAAGGCATGCTTGCTATTACAATCAATTCTAGAGGCCATTAAGAGAATTACTGTAGGGTAAAAATGAAGTCATAAGCTCAAAGGTTGGTACACTCAGCAATCATTTGAAATAATAAAACCTGACTGTTTTGACAAGAGAAACATATATAAATCTGAAACAAGTGGAAAAATTTCAGTTTATAAAACATTTCAAGTTTTAGAAAATACCCTAAAATAAATGCCATTTAAATAGTGTAACCAACATTCTCCCACATAAAGTAAATGATATAATCTAATTCTGCACTAAAATGCAATTGCTGTTTCAGTAGGAAAGCACACTAAAATATAAATGAATTTATATTGCCTACACTGGATTCGAATGTAATTGAAAGTTATAGAAAGCAACATTATACATTCATTTATATTTTAAATATTTAAAACAATGTAGATGAAAAAGAGATTAAATTACATAATATTGTTACTATATAGGTATTTTAAATTACTACTACTTAAATATTATATATAAACATGTCACATTTAATTTGAACCCACAAATTAGAAAATTTCTTTGGTGTCTTAAAATACTTCATAAAGTTCCAGTCTTTGTTTTGACATCAATAATAAAGTATTTTGATGATCAGCAATACATAATATTACACATTTAATAGCTTCTTTATTTAGTTTACATTAAGTGAATACTTTAACAAAGTCTTTTTTTTTGGAGATTATTTCTTAGGCAATTTATCTACAATTAAGAAGAGTTGTCAGTAGATGGGGGATGGTGCTTCTATTTTGCATGTAAATGAGGAATGTTATGGAAGATGAAACTGAGAGACAATTTGTATAACTTTTTCTGAAAACATCTACAAAACAATAAACTATCTCAAAACCTTAAACACTATTACTCCTATGTGTATGAAATATGCAAATATTTTTTATCAGGTGTGCATCAGAAGGATGGAATTAAACCTTTAGATCTGTGCTTCAAGGAGAGTTAATGGAATGTTCATAATGAGCATTCAGTGTTAATAAAATGGTCAACTCATTATATGAGTCTTAATATCTTATACCCATTCCAAAAACAAATGTTAACATTCTGTCATTAAATATTTGCTGGTGACATTTTTAAACAACTTTTATCAGACTAAGGGAAGTTTACTGGATCATTCTTTGAAAATTTTATCACAAAAAGATGCTGAAATCTATTAAATAATTTAAGCAAAACTACTGTTTCAACCTTCCTCAATTCCTAGAAACTATTCAAATCTGCTGTGATATATTTTTCATATATATAGTTATTATTTATTTTGTTACAATTTACTTAAATTTTATCCTTATCTTATTTAATATTTTTATAGTTATGTTCTAATACAAAAAGCAATCTATTTACTTAAATATAATATTGTGAAATTAATACTGTGCACATAATCTAAATTTAAGATTACATTTTCTGTTATCTATAAGTGAATAAAAATTAGTATTGTTTTTCCTAAAATTCTGGAGATTTCCTTTTCAAGAAGATGTAACTTAAGAATTCTACAATAATCAGTTTATTTATATTTTTTAATATAAATGTTTTCAGTATTTGTCTACTTTAGTATTCAATAATATTGAAATGTATAAATTTAAAGTTGTTCACTTCATTATATTTTTAGTTTCTAATGAATCTATTAATATGCCCACTTTTCTGTTGCTATTATTTGTCACCTACTCTCTGACTTAAAGGTTATTATTTGTTTTAATATTACCAAATATCCAAATGATGTTATATTCTTAATCACATTTTAATTTTATATTTTATTAACCTATGGTACTGTTCTTGTTGTTTCCTTCCTTCTGTTCTTGGGTTTAATTTTCTCTTTTAACTTTTTGAAATTGATGGCTTGATGACTGATAAGTTTAATTTTTTATTCATATATACATTTCAAGTTCAAGATTTTTAAGTACCAACTTAACCCTCCCATAGTATATGATATTTTTATTATCATTAATTTAAAAATTCTTCTACTCATAGAGCAAGATTGGGGAGTGGGATAAAATTGGGGGAGTGTGGGGCACTAACGATTAAGATGATGGTTCACAGTGGCTCACGGGTGACAAGGTGAGAAAAACCTGGGGAATATAACAATGTAAAAAATGTATATATGTGTGTAATCAAATTAAAAAATATAGTCAAAAATGTTTTTACTTGCATTGTGTTTTCTTCTTTGACTTGTGCTTTGTAGAGTCGTGCATTTTTTTTAAGACATAAGTACATGGGGCATTTTATATTATCATTATTATTCACGCCTAGCTTAACCATATCGTGATTTGAGACACAGACTGAGTTAAGTAAAGTAGTGATGGAGTTACCTGCATAGAATGTTACTAAAAGCTCAAGTAAGATAAGAATGTTATAGAAAAGCTTAGGAATATGGAATGCAGAGTTGAGTGTGAAGTATTTCCTCAAGGCAATGTTGGGTATGATGAGTATTATTTCAATATCTTTATTAAGAGCAGTAGAGTTTATATTTATAAGAGTAATATAGATGATTCATTTTAAATTTCAAATTCAGTTTTGCCATACTTCAAATGAAATTCAACTTTAAAAGTACATTTCTAGAATCACTGCATTTTCTTATTGCTGCTTGGAAGAAACAAACTTAGACAAATGTTTAATTTTATCATTTAGATACATACTTCACTGATTGGATAATAGGTATAATCAAAGCTTAAATTTTGAGATTGTAAAAGGATAGCAAACTGTAATCTACTTTTTAAATTTGAGGCCTATGTTTTAATTATTGGCTGTATAATTTGAAAACTATTTGTTTCAACATCTAAATCTAGAGATATTCATTTCTTAATATTAACTAATTAGGGTTTCTAATCAATATTGTCTTGCATTAATCAAGACAATGATGGTTTAAGAAGTTTATTGAAAACATAACTCTAAGAGTTAGGAAATTAATACTGCACCCAAATCTCAATGAACAAAATGAGTGAAGCAGTTTTTTCTATCATGATAATCTATGCTCTAGCATATGACATGGAGCACTAAATATTTATCACACTCAACTAGGTATTTGATAGTCTAATAAATGCTATCTAAATCCAAATTAAAATCAATCAGCTTATCAGAACAGTAAACATAATATTTATATTTCATTCACAGAAAAATATTATTAAGTGATACATGTGTTATTCCCTCGAGAAAAGTATCACAATGGTTAGATTTCATTTGATGGTAACTCTCACACTAAAAAAAAAAAACCTCCAAACATTTCACTTTGAGGTAGAAAGAGATCCCAACTGAACAATCTTGCAGAATTTTGGATACTATATTGAATTTTGAGAAGCAGTGGTTCTATTTACATTGATTTACATTGTATTTCTATTAGCTTACTAAAATATTCACATTTTATCCATGTTATGATATTGAAATGATTTTAACTCGTCACATCATAATTCTTCAATGAGATGATTTCATTTTTTATTTAAACTTCCTAAAGTATTTACATGTTATATATTGATGGATAGATATATATAATCTAACACTACATTATATTTTATTTAAGTTCAATTGATAATATGATTTCATTATAAAGTACTTCTGGTTTAGGGAATGTAGGGGGAGAGTGGTATACTTTCAAATTAATAAATACAAGCATTTTGATTTCCTTTTTCTTTAATGAAACATAATGAATTTTCTATTCCAATGATTTCATTTCATGAGATAATTAATATAAATACTATAGTTATCATATCATGGAAACAAAGCTGTTTATTCTCACTGCTTCAAATTAATGTTCCAAACACACATTCTGGCTATGACTAATGTATCACAAACCTTCAAATGGTTTAAATTAAGTTACATTTTCATGAAGTAAATCTGAAACCAATGTCTTGTCACAATTGGGAAGACCACTATTATTCGCCCTACAGGACAAAGACTAAAAAGCTAGATGTACAAGACAAGAAAAGGCAAAATATCTTCAGGGAAGATGAAATGGTCTACAGCATATTCTCCATAGTCTCACATAAAATATCATAGTTAAAACTTGAGATTTAAATTTGAAGACTGAAATGGAACATCCAGTAATGGAAGATCGAAGGATAAATTGACACTGAAGACACATGTGAAATGACATCAAATCTCTGCTTACCTCAACTTGAGTATCAATAGCTATAAAAACAATATTATACAGTAATTCGAAGTCTATCTATTCTTTGATATAAAAATAAGTCATTCTTGTGAGGAATCATTAGGCATAAATAAAGTATGAAAGGGATAAATTTGAATATATATAATATAATGTACATAATACATAGTGCATACATAGAACATTAAAATGTAATTATCTTATGCAACACACTAATATCAATTACATTTAGGGAAATAAAAAATATTTCAATTACACACGTATGTAAAATGGTTGTATTTAGACTTTTTTCCATATTATCAGATTATAAATAAAAAGAACACCCACTAGCAAATCAGAAAAGAAAAAAACAAGTATTCCAGAACTGTGACATTACAAAAAAAATGAAAAAGCTAATATATCATGAAACTGCAAATAGCTTATATATCAATTGACTTTATTTAGCAATGAATAACTCTGGATTTGGTACATAATCCTGAGTAGTATATTTTCTGGTCAAAAAACAAAATACAAATATTGAATATGATCTAATGAAGAGAGGACCATATTTTAAAATGTCTAATCCATGTTGGAACTTAAAATAGATCTTCAATATATATTTATATTCTCTAAGCTGAGAACCATTATCTTCATTTTAAAGTTGATGAAACTGAGGATGGGAGCATTCACAGAGCAACTGCAGAATTCTACACTATGTATGGAATCCAAGCAAGACTTTGCAACCTACACATTTTGTCTACTATGTGTCTATACATTTGTAAAGATTAAAAAAAGAACTTGAAAAATTTGGTATGTACTATTTAATATTCTATTTGATAACTCTTCTCTTAAGATACAGTAATTATCTAGAAAACCAACTAAAATAATTTTTAAATATGTGAAACATATAAACAAATAAATTAATTAAAAAATAATTTCTACCTTCAATGCAACCCATATTGGTCTTTTCTTTGTTCTTTTTAGAAATGAAATTAAATCATTTCAAAATCACTAGATGCTATTTTCACATAAAGAGTACATATTTTCTAAAGTAATTGTTGTCCTTTATTCTTTTCTTAATCTTAAAATGTGCACAATCTTTGTTCACAGATGTTATTTCAACTTGGTGAACATAATACCTGTTTTTTTTTTTTGTTTTAGGTTGTCTGAAATTTCCTTATATACACTGAGTAATGGATGCTATGAACTTCATCATTCATTCTACTAATTCATACCCAAATTATTCTTAAGTGTGTAAATATTTTGGCCCTCCAGATTTTAATTAATTTCATTGCCATCAATTAGCAGTTTTATAAAGTGTCCTGTATGCTTTGTGAGGCTGTAATTTTCCAGTCTGCCAAATGTGTTACATTTTCCCCCATCTCTTTCCAAGAGGGCAGGTTCCTCTGGAGCCCACATAGCATACCAAGTTGATTGGAACGTGATTATTCACAAATCACTTTATGTTAAGATGGATGCATAACTAATTTTAGATCACAAAATTCTATGCGGTCTGATAAGATGTTGAAAAAGGACATAATCCTTACTCCTTTCCCCAAACCAAAACTGAGCAACCATACTATATACATATATGAAGGAAAACTGTTTGAGTTTTTGGAGAAGACAGAAGGACTCTATCTTCTGTACAAGCAAAGCACTTGAGCTCAGAAGACAGGACTGGAGTGCTGTGGAGATTTCTGATTTCCTTTTATCTTAAAATTGCACTGGGAGATCATCTCGACCTTTCACCACTCCAGGACAGAAGAGCAGTGTCAAGAAGCATTAAGGGTCTAAACGTTTACCTTAGAAACAGTCTGCCACAGCTTTTGGATGTTGGTAGAAGACAACGATTCAGTCAGAAATAAAGATCAGACTAGTGTACAGCAGCGGGAGAAATCAGAGTATAATCATCCTCTTGCTATCTCCTGAAGCAGTGATTCATGCCTGGCACCGTGGCAAGGGCACCGTGACACTTCAATGGCAGATGCTGCCTATGCAGGCACTGTGTTGCATATAAGCACAGGAACTCTGAGCTTACGAAACCTGTAGCTCTACTGGGCTACAAGCAAACCTGCATTTTGTCAGGGCAGGGTTATTTAACATTTCTCTTTCAAGACTCCAAGCCATGCTGCCTTTTTCTGTGAAGAGGGACCCTTTCTCCCTTTAAACAGTCTCTCAGGAGCTGCTACACCAGACAGACATCCTCAATGAAGCAACAGAGAAGCAGTCAGCGCCTACTTCTCTAAAATGCCATCAATGTGGAGAACTCATGAGGATTGAATCCTTATGGGTTGTGGATCAGTATCACTGGGTGGAACCAGTATTGAACATAGTGAAAAGCAGATTATAATTAATATAAAAATAGTATTAACACCAGAGTGGCCTGCTATCAATACTGCTCAGTCCATACTGTTGATGGAGTCAAAAATAATATGACTTCCAAAGCAATTAAAAAATTAAGTATAAAAAGAAAATAGGTAATTGCAATAAAAAGTAAATCAGAGCATACATTAATATCAAGCAAAAGAAAGTACAAGAAACATTGTTTACAGGGTAGTAGGATGTAAGCATCTAGAACCATGATTGACAGATAGGTACACACATAACAACACAACCCTCAAATATAAAATAAGGCTATTTAGTTAGTGCATGTAATACTGTTTCTGTTATAAAATTGTGAACTCTTTAAATATTTCAGCAGCTTTATGAAGTTATTTTTTATTTTAAATTAGTCAAAATTTAAATTCTGTCAGCATAGTGCCTATAGCTATCAAGATATTCAGTAACAGTTTCCATTATATGATATAAAATGCTTTTTAGCATAGTAAAACAAAGCCTTAACATAATAGTACTGTAATGAAGATATTTTGGTCCAAGTTATTAAATAATTAATTATATATAAATAAATAATTTAATATTTTCCTGGGAAAAGCTAAGTTAATTTTCTTTCAACTTATGTAGAGTTTAATGGATCATAAGTTAAAGATGTTTCTGCTTTTTACATAATGTGATATTGAAGCATCACATCCATTAAATTCCTCTATCTTATCTTATTCATTAAATCCCTCTATCATATTATTTTAGATGAAAATAGATATATACTTCACTTGTAACACTGTTAAAAGCTGCTGTTAAAGTTACACATAAGACATCAACTTATTTGCATATTCTTTGGGGAACACATATACTTACAATTATGTTAAAATTAATTTTAAGTCATATCAGCTTAGCTTAAGTCATTTGAAACTATAGATGGGACTCTTAAATGGCTTATTCATGAGAATTTGAAATCAATTTTCTGAATTTCCTGTTTCTATAACTAAAAGTGACTTATAAATGAAAAATCATTTAACTGGGACTTTCTTTTAAAAAGTCTTTAGATGTGTGTTATAACTTAATTTATTAAAGTTCATTTTGAGATGTTCTATTTAACAATGTGTTAGAGGTTTAGCCACAGAAATGAGGCAAGAAAAATAAAAGATCTCAGAACTATATTTACAGGCAACATGATATTGTTTATAGGAATTCCCATAGAATACACACACATGCACGCACACTACTACTAGAACTAATAAAAGAGTTCAGCAAAGTCATAAAGATACAAGATCAGTAAACAAAAATCAAGTATAATTATAACTAGTAACCATGGAAAATAAAAAAAGTAATCACAAAAGCAATTACAGTAACAAGTGTAAACACATGCTTATGAAAGTTACGAATATTTATGGGATATAAGTGCATATTATAATATTAATATAAATATTTATGAGTAAGTTTAATCAAATAGGTATACACTGAAAGCAAAATATCGCTGAAAGAAATTAAATACACAGATAAACATGAAAATATTTCAGGTCATAGAATGGAAGATTTAAAATTAAAAAGGGGTATGGAGAAAATGAGGGGGGTCACAATGGGTTTTGATGGAGAGCTATGGGTCCTTTTGTAGTTGGAGAACTAATGTGACCACATCTGAGGGGAAAAACTGAAAAAGTTTATAAGCATGTAAAATAAGAGTCTCATTAAATACTACTACTACTAATTTCTACTACTACTACTACTACTACTACTACTACTACTACTACATAATTTAAAAATTAATAAAAACAGAAATAGTCAAGAATATAAAACAATGGGTCACAGATGGAGAAAAAATATTTACAAACTATATTTTATAAAATACTGGCAAGGAGAACGCAGAGGTTTTACATATCAATAATATGATAATTGAGTTAAAAATAAACAGAATTTTATAGATTATTGTCTTTAAAAAAACTATTGAATGGTCAGTAAGTACATGAAAAGATGTTTTATGCCATTAGTGATCATAAATGCAAATTAAAATAACAACAGATGCATTTCACAGTCACTAGAATTTCTATAAGAAAAAAGATAAAAATGTCTTGAGAAAACTGGAATTCTCATGGAATTCATGGACATTTAAAATGGTGAAGATACTTTGGAAAACAATTTGGAAGTTTCTTAAAAAGTTAAATGTATTAGTGAAATCATTTGGATTCTGTCTTTTTCTTTCTGACTCGTTTGTGCTGGTATGATTTCTTCTAGGTACATCCAAGTTTCAATAAGTTCATCAAATTTGTCATTTTTAAATGATGAGTAATACTCCATTGTGTATATATACAACATCTTCTTCAACCATTCATCTGTTTGAGGACATTCGGGTTACTTCCATGTCCTTGCAATAATAAACAGTGCTGCAATGAACATTCGAGCACAGGTGTCTTTTTGTACCCACACTGAGGTCTCTTTTGGGTAGATTCCCAGATGAAAATTCAAATGTTTTCACTAATATGAAAATACACAATGGGAGGGTGGGGACCAGCTGGAATGGTCAGGGAGGGGAGGTGGTGGGTGACCCCAGGAAATTAAATGGAGATTAAATTGATGTGACATAAAATAATAATAATAATAATAATAATAATAAAATTTTAAAAAGGGAAAAAAGTTAAATGTACATTTACCATATGATCTAGCAATTCCACTTCAGGAGAAAATAAAACATATGTCAATATAAGGAGGTGTTTGAAATGTTTATAGCAGTATTATTTGCCTAAAAGTGTCCTGGTAAATGGATAAACAGAATGTGTATGTCCACATGATGAATTCTACTCAAAAATAAAAAGTACAGAAATATACTAAAACATGAGTAAACCTCAACATAGTTAAGAATTCAGCACATAAACCACACATTATGGATCTTTATTTAAATGAACTGTTCAGGGCAGAGAAGCCATTGTTCACAGAAATTAGGTCAGTGGTTGCCCAGTTAAAGTTGGTAATGAAAAAAGTTCAAGTAGGTAAGTTTACAGCAGTATTATTGATAATAGTCTAAAAGTGTCCTGGGACAGAAAACCAAAAAGTATACATTACTTTTTGAACAAAAGGGTTCTACTCAGCAATAAAAAGGAAAATACACAGAAACATAGTAAAATATAATTTATTTGTGTGATTACATGTCAGCAATTATAAGAAATACATTTTTTCAAATTAATGTTTAATAATTGACTATCAGTGTCAGAGCAAAATGAATAACTTCTTAGTGTCATATGTAACAATTGCATCAATTATATGAAATATGATAATATAATAGACTGTCAACTCAACATTGATTGATTCACCTATTCTGTCAAATAACTGGAAAGAGCAATGATTTCCATTTAAAAAAGGAACAAACTAGTTGTTCTGTGCCCTCATCACTTTTTCTTTGAATAAAATGTTTGTGGAGGACTCTGAAAACTATTTAAATTTCAAACAGTTATATTCTGATAATATTCAAAAAGGAATATTCATTCAAGCTCACCAAATGTAGCTTTATAGTAGACCCTCAAACTACTGAAAATGGAACTACTATTTGATCCAGCAATCCCACTTCTGGAATCTACCCAAAGGGAGACACCAAGACACTATTACAAAAAGATACCTGTATGTGAATATTTATAGCTGCATACTTACAATAGCCAGGATATGAAAACAACTCAAATGCCCCCAAACTCATGAATGGTTGAAAAAAATATTTACACAATGGAATATTACTCTGCAATCAAAACCAACAAGTATGAATCATTTACAATAACATGGATGGACCTAGAGGAAATCATTTTAGCAGAAATAAGTCAAAAAGAAAGAGAAACCATATGATCTCACCTATAGATGGCATATAGGAATAACAAACAAAAGACCAACAAAAGTAAGCTAACAATAGATCTGGAACAAGCAGCTGAGTGGGCAGGGGAGGATCAGAGAAGGGAGAAACACAAGATCAAGATGAAGTTTCATGGGTGATAAGGTGGAAGGAGAATGGGGAATGTAATGTTGACGTAATACAAATATTGGAATATATACACTTATATTTATAAATATGTAAACAAAATAATTTTTTAAAAAAGAAACAAAAGCAAAAATAAACTATTGGAACTTTGGAACTTCACAGACATATATATATATATAAACTCCCTAATTTTTTTGATACATTTATTTATGTGAGGATATTCCTATATCTGGATACTAGTAGAATATTTAAGATGAATATTATTATTGTTTTTGTGACTTTCCTCTTCTTTTTTTTATTTGTTGTAAACCAATTATGACCTATCATAGAAATGTAGATAGAAGAGGTTCATGAGGAGAGTGAATGGTCTAGCCAGAAAATAACAAAAACAAAACAAAAACAAAAAATCTATTCTTCGCTTCTAGAGCTGGGAGAAGGAATGAGGATAAGACCAAAATTGAAACATTCATACAAATTTTGCTGGACTTAAAAAGTCAAAATACAGCTTTTTCATTTTGTTTTGCTTTTTTTATTGTAGATTAAGAAACGTAAACTACAAGTAATCAGCAGTCTCTCTATTTATCAACTTTACCTTTTCAAAGGTGTTTTTGTTTGGGTTTTATTTGTCAATATTGGAATTTGGGGAACAGGAATCCTGAACAAAGGAATTAACTTATTTGTTGTTGAACAAGTAAATTTTAATTACATTGACTAACCCTAAGCGAAGATTCCCTTAAATATCCAATCGCTGACAAGTGGTTTAATTATTAGATATCCACCCTTAACCACCTCCTTTTTGAAAGGAGAATAACAAGAGGTAATTAACAAAATTGCTGTGTTCACATAAGGTATGCAAAGCAGCCCAGGCTGTGCTTGTCAGGTGATGGAAGAGCCACAACTGTCCACTATGTTCAACAAACCTCAGCAGCATTGAAGAAACATTTACATCGTATTACTGTGTACGAAGACTGTCTTGTAGCAAGTTCTATCTCATTTTGCTAAACAGCGATATATGTTCCATTTATTTTTTTCTAAATTAGAGCTGCCCTCAATTAGCACTAGGCTTTACCACTGGAAAAATCAGCAATTTCAGGACAGTAAAATGAGAAACAACAGAAAAATTAACAAAAGCTGCATCATTTTTAAATCAGAAAAATATGCTTGGGGTGCACATCACAGCAGGTTTGTCTCTGGGCTGTATACTTGCTCTGATGAACAGTAAATCTGTGGAGCTTGTTGAAACCAACTATGTTCCCCATATATTATATCATTTTGTGCCTGACATCCACTTCAAATGTAGAGTGAGAATAATGGCCCATATCCATCCTTCAATTGGGATGTTGCGATGGAAAAGAACCTCAATGATGACACTATCAGGAATGAAAGCTACATAGTTTTTTATCTATTACAGAGCATAACATTTTGAGAAAATGCATTGATTGGTCATCAATGTAGGACTTAAATTCTTGCAGTTTCACTGAATCTGAATTAATCTTGGTGAAAAGGAAGTAACGTTTAGGAAAATATATAAATAGTAGTTTTTGACAGTGTAATTACTTCCTCTCATTGTTTTCCTTAATAATTACAAATTTAATTCATTTTAGTTTAATGTCTTCAGACACACAAATTAGTTCTGATGCATCCTATAGTCTTTTCCTTAAATTATTATTTTAAATACTGGATACCTGAAGTGAATATCAAGTAGTCAGCAGTTTCTATATTATGGAAAACACAAAGGATAATTCATCTTAATTTATTAATTTAGTGTCAAAATACATTATTTTTTCTAAGAAGAGAGTTTCATGTGTAATTAATTTTGATGTGCCAAATTTTTCAAAATCTCCTTTGTATTCAATTAATAAAACAAGTCCATTTTCAAATGCAATTTAGATTTGGATTTATACCTTTGCCCTTGACTATTTCTAGAGAAGAAAATATTTATCAGCAATTCATAGGAATTAGATAATAATGTATAACATCATATTTTTTCAGCAATACTTTTCTCAGTTATTGCTTTACACCAGGGATTCTCTGATATTGTATTACTTATCTCCCAAGGCAGACAGATTATTCTTATCACAGGGCTTAGTCATATCTCTAGGATAAAAAGCTTCCTCCTTGACACTGTGATGATTGGAAAGTGGTTGTTTTACATCTTGGCTGTAAAAAATAAGCACTTATAAGGGTGAATTTACTTTCATCATTTTCATTTTAAAACATTTAGAAAAAAATGCCTATGGAATGAGATATCACATATAGAGTTCTTACTGCTGAATTTCCAAACACTACATTTCAATAAATAAGTATTTCTTTGAATATTGATCTCCACGCTGTTCAAGCTTTTCCTAAATAGCTGAAATCCTCCAAGAAAAATGTTATCTTGCTTTTAATTAAGCGAGAATCATTCTAAGATATGATATTTCTATTGGGAAGACTGATAATACATCTAATATGCTTCTCTTTGACATGAAATTTTCATCTGAAATTTTGGGATTATGAAAGTATTTACTTAAGACAATATTAAGAAGCCAATCTGTGCTATGTTGAAATATAAGCAAGTTTTTGAACACAGAATTTTAAAGAAAATATATATCTCGTTTTACATATAGATAAGGAGATACTAATACAAAATATGGGTTGGATTAGATGATGCTGTTATAGATTTTGTAGCATACATCAGATTAATATTGATCAATATAATCAAGACTGTATAATTTTATACAAGTATAGTTTATGAAGTTTAGAGGTCAGCAGACAATTTTAAAGATCACCTTTGCAGAAAATGACAAGTTTTATAACTGAGCCAGATGGCAGACTATATTTATACTCACCGACAGAACATTTCTTTTTGTAGAGATGAACTTGTGATACATTTAGGACAAAAAGGGCTATTTTAAATGCCCTTTACTTTTTGACTTTCTATCTTTGGAATTTCCCATTTCTTCTTTAGCAATACTTTTGTTCACGTTAGGAATATGATTGCATTTGTTTACTTGTTTAGTTTGTTAAAAAAAAGCTCAGAATTTTTTGAGCACCAACACTCTGGAATGATACCCTAACCTATTACTATTCTCAACCCCATAGATTCCCAATCTTTGCAAAGTCTGACAGCGTCAACAAACCCCCAGAGGGCAGAACAATTTATTTTAATGGTTCAAATTAAAATTGTTTAAAAACAATTTTAATATTTGTATCAATAGGATTTGTATCATTGATGGTGTCATCTATGCCTGGAAATGTGTACTTATGAAGACTTTAATGTGTACTTATGCAAACTTTAAAGATCTCATTTCATATGGCAAACTTACGAATTTTAAAGCTCACTTTTCTGATCGAGTCGTGTTTTACTCTTTTCAGGTTATATATCTCAATTCCTTAATTCATTCTTCATTTATCTATCAGTACCCTGTCTGTCCTGTGGGTCATATCTCCTCCATCTGGATGATGATTCCATTAAACAAGTTTGTGTAAATACGTTAATGGCAACCTACACTATTGTCTCTATCCAGCATATTGGAAGCGAAAGTCAATTTAGTTTTATATAAACTATTTTCTAATCTGGTGACTTTCATTTATCTTTTGTAAAATGATTTTTCAGTCACTAAATAAAAGTCTCTGTAATTGTTTCTGTTCTTTTAAAAAAATGTACCTTCCAAGTTATTTCACAATTTCTTTTGCTAAGTCTGAGTCCTGTGGTTTCACTCATGGAAAGATTGACTCTTGTTTGTCTAATAATTCAGATTTTCTAACCATATTTTCTAAGATTTTTCTGTTGTGAGACGACTGCAATAAACAGGCTAATATAAGAGCAGACTGATACATAAAAACAGGTAGGGAACTTCCTTAAGGAAGAAAGTTTTTCTTTTGTAATCTCATCTTTTGATTTGCACAACTATCCTTCAATACTATCTTGAAATTAGATTACATAAATCCTCCAACTATTTATTCTTTAATTATTTTTAATGTTCTAGCTGCTTTGCATTTTCATAGACATTTTAGAATCAGTTTATTAACTTTTACCGAAACAAACTATAAGCCTGTGGGGATTTTGATTATTCTGTGGAATATATAGAACAATGAGAAAATAACTTTAACAATTTGAAGTTTTTAGGTCACCCATATGGCATTATCTCCAATTTGCTGCAGAGTAAGAGTTTTGCTTTACTGCTCCCATCACACCCCTACTCCTTCCAAAGCAAGGACTCTCTTTGGGGTATAAGAGAGTTTGTTGCCTCCCCCCAGAGCACACCTGCATCAGCGGCTCACAGATTCCTTGCTTTGTCCCAAATCTTCAAGCATCAGTGAAAGATCATGGACACAAACTTAGTGCATATAGCATATAATGCCTTTATGTCAGAGGCACTCAAGTTTCTCAGCTGACACACATTTCCGTTCTTGGGCTCTGTCAATTTGGATAATTTGACTATGACCTCTACTACACCCTTGACGATTTCCTGACATTGCTCTGGTAGCCCTTTCTCACATGCTCTGGAACGGTGCACTTGGTCTGTTTTCATTGGTGGGGTTTTTGTTGGTCTTTGGAATTCAGTTTTGTCTTTTTTTTTTTTTTTGATTGCCTTGTTGCAATAGCTCTCTGGTGAACTCAAGAAAAAAAAATAGCAAAATGTTAGGTTACCAGGTTTTTTTTCTCTATGTTCAAGTGGAAATATTCAGGGTGTATCATTCTCTCCTAGTTTTTTATATCCTAAATAGAAACTAATGTCCTAATTTCTCCTGGGTTCAAAGACTCTTCTTGGATCGCTTTTATTCGTGTATTTCCCAAAGAATCTGATGTGCTAGTAGGTATTAAAAGTTAGATGAGGAAATAAAAAACCAAAGTAACAAACAAAAAAGATGAACATGAATCTCTTGTTACCAAAAATATTTGTCACCACAGAAATCTATATTTAGTTTGAGAACTTTTTTGAGTGAAGGTTTCTAAGTACTCCCTTCCACTCTCGTTCTGTGTCATTCTTTTAACTAGGAAAATTTGACCATATCTTCCATCAAAATCTCTACCATAACATTATTTTCTTAAAAAATAATTCTGTAATTACATCTTTATTTCCTCTATTTCTTTAATCACATCAACCCTTTTCTGGGTAGGTTTGGACAGGTTTTATTTGTTTGTTTCCTGGAATAGATCTGAGATGAGTTGTCATTAGTATGACAAATGTGAATTTGCAACATATAAATGATAAAAAATAAAAGCATTTTTCTGTTAACTGTCTAATCTATTGTTGGATTGTTGGGTATCCATTGCTATCAGTAACAATGCCATGCATTTATCTATATAATTGATGTGAGTCACAAAATAGTAAAGCTTCAGAACTAATTATACGGATTTATACTTTGGGGCCAAGGAACTAAAACTTATCAGTATTGAGATTCTTTCTCCCTAAAGTATAAAGAACTATTAAATATTATTTATAATGTTCAGAAAAAATCTTGTCCATGATAGTTCCAAATTCATGAAACCAAAAACACTGAAATATTAACAATGACATCAGTATTAGTTAGACTCATGAGCAGAAATTATGTAAGAAAACAAAACACGTTCTTTAGATATATATTTCTAACATCTGAAGTTATCTTTTATATTATGTCTTAAACTATTCCAAAAGAACCAAAAGGGAATAGTCAATGTGAAACTAGACCTTCATTTTTCCTTTATCTGTGCAGAAACTTCCACTGTTCCTTTTCTGTCAAACTATTTCTTAAATAATTTGTTAGTTATGCTGCCTGTTCTATATTTCAGTTTTACTGAGCTATGCTTTTGTGGATTTTAAACATTGTTTATCCTCTGCAGACCCTTTTTATTCATTGCCAGAGGAATATCCTGATACAATATAAATATTTCTGCAAAGGAAGTTGTTTCATTATTGAAAGCTTCGAGATGTTTTCAAAAAGTTTATTGTTGCCTTAGCTCTATCATCGTAAGCAGAGTGACATTTTATTGTGAGTTGTGTTCTTGGTTCTTCTGTTCTAAAGTTGTCTTTAATAAAGGAAAATAGTGAAGGCAATGACCTGCTATATGTTAAATCATGCATTCCAGAGATTTCTAGTAACACTTATCAGTTTTTTTTTAGTTTTCATTTTTTCTAAAAGTTTAAAACTCAGTATAAACAACACAACAAAAAGGCATGTATTCAAATTTATCATTAACATCATTTGTAACTTTTTCAGCTTTGATAGATACTAAAAAAATAATATCTTGCCAATATATTTGGTTGTCCATTATTTCATTTTCTTTAATTTCATACAGCATTTGCCTACAAAAAGTATACACTGAAACTTCCATATGGTTTTTTTATTTCTAGAACATGGAGGATAATTACTTGTTCAGTTGAGTTTGCTAACACACACTGTACCTTATGTAGTTTGAGATTTGTTTTCCTGGGATTCTACTTCAGTGAAGTTCATTTTCTAGGTTGTGAAAGTATTCCTGTCAGGTGGGTTTGAGTTTTGTTTTTTCAAAGGTCCTATGGCTTTCTCTAGTTTTGTCTTAGTTTTTATACTATTTTTGCTGAGTCCAGTATCAAAACTGCCCTATTCTTGTTCTTTGGCTAGTAAGAGAAAAGTTTTTTTTGTGTGAATGAATATCATCATCCAGATATCTAACAGTGAAAAAAAAATCAAGGTTGGGAAATTCATCCCATCTATATAAAAAAATGATGACTGCAGTAATTTATGTCTTAGGCATAAATCAGAAAACTTTTGATAATTTTTAAGATAATTGGTAAACTAGTTTATAGCCTGCTTTGTGTGTTTATCTCATAAGTTACTTTGCTACATCTATCTGAAGTTGGTATATTGCAATGCTCCACATAAATCATAGTACTTAATGCCACAAAGTGTCCATTTATGTTTTTCATTTATATTGTGATCATTATAATTTCTCAGCTTTATAGCAAATTTTAAATTATTGATAAACTCACAGAACACTGTAGGCTTTACAGTGAAATATTTGTAAAACACAGTAATGGAAGATTTAAAGAGACAATTTAAAGAGGCACTTTAAATCTTCTTTAAAGAGAAACTACTTTCTAAACTGAATTTTCCAATTAATATGCACTAAAAATATCAAATTAATTAAATCTTCACAAAATTAACTTAAATCATAACATAGGTTAAATCAAATCCATCTTTGAGAATAGAGTAAGGAACTTGAGACATCTGAGTTATACATACAAAAGTTAAGTTAGCCATAATGAGATCACACAGAAAGAAAAAGGGAAAACATGAAGTATTCATTTATAGGAAATGGTTATGTTGTTGATATGTTGTTCACTTGTGCTAAAAAATTCTTTGTTATCTAAATGAGAAATTAAGAGACATGTTTCTTTTTTAAGCTAGACACTTTTCCTTGTTCACAGAACATTTGGGAGAATTTAAAGCAAGGGTAGAGATTTTTTATTTTCATTCAGTCAGATGCCTAAGATATGGATACTTGTTGAAAAAAAAAGCTAAATATCTTTCCTTAAGTCAATAATTTATATGTATAAATGATTAACATTTCTGAGGGATTCAACAGTAACTTAAAAATTTATCAATTTTAATATGATAGGAAACTGAAGGCACTAAATTTGAAATTTTGAGGAGAAACAGTACTGCTGTTCTCTTCAATAATATGCAGATATGTGTATTTGAATAGGTAAGTGAAGGCATAAGAACGATGAAATTTGTGTTTATTAACCATTGGTAAACTGCATCCTGTCATAGATTTTGGAGCAGAACACTTCTGAACAAAATTAAATGACAGTATAATAGGGGAATCTTAGATTATACTTTATTTTTAAGTTTAGTTTTCATTGTTTGAAATGATAATTCCTGGGATTATATAACAACCAAACCCCAGCCAGTCCTTATATCTCAAATTTAAGAAAGACTGATAAGTGGAAATTCCTTCACATAAACAAGAAAACCATCAGAAACACAGAAACTAACGTTTGAACATATATCAATTACAGAATGGACCAAAGATTTCAGGTAGCAGAAGTAAATGGGTAATACTTGCATGACTTGAATTCTCTAAGCACATTCTGAAATCACTGAAATAAAATCTGGGAGTAATTTTGGATTGTAAGCAAGAATAAAATATAATAATTTTTTTATATTATAGTTAATAGTTCTTAAAATTAATTCAGACTGCTGGATGGTGATATTCTTACAGAATAGTTCAAAAAACGAGTAACAGAAACCAACACTTCAATACCCTTGTAGTATTTTTCAATGACCACACCAATTTTGGTAACCATTGACATTTAATTTTATTTTACTTCAGTTTTTGTTAGGGTTAAATTTTTAAATTGCAAGTTATGAACATCTGATGTACTAGTAAAGTTTTGCTCAATTAACTCCTCAAATGATCATAGTATATAAAAGTACCTGTGCTGGCTCTTGAAAGAGCTGGAATTTGTATTTAACACGAGGAAAAAGGGAAAATGTCAAAACGCTGGCTTGGCGTTTCTTTTCTCAGGGTTTGTAGCATCCTGAGTTAGTTGGCACTGAGGCAGACAGAATTCTTTCTGTTACAGAATGATGTTTTGAAATTTTCTGAGACATAAAATACAACAGAGAAATGGTCAATAAAAATCCTTTGCTGGCTGTATTAGAGAACATTTTGGTTTGAACTGCTTGGTGAGCGGCCATGTGCTTAAGTGTTCCAGGCTGGATACTTTACAAAAAAATAAAAAATAAAAAAGTGCTGGACTTCAAAAATAGCCAGATGATCAAAAGTAACCCAACATTTGAACTCTTTATGTTCTAATTGAATGAATGGCTACACTTGCTATTCCTTGATACAGAAAGAGATCTATAGCTCTCCCTCTTTCTCTGCAGATAGGTATCTATATATAGAAGTAATTATGCTTTATGGCAGATTTTAATATATAAAACATAACTGCTTCTTATGAACTGTTTTTAAAAATCAGTGTAACTATCTTTGGTCTAGTTGATAAGTTTTGGATTTGAATCTTAATTCCTTAGCTGATTGCTTATTTTTACTTTTGTAACTTCTATTCTTAGTGTTTAGTTCATATCAGAAGTAAAAAATCTTAAAGACAATGAACCACATTTTATAATATAATTTTTTCAGTTCAATATGCAAATATCACCAGTATTTTCTAAAAATTAGACTGTATATTAATTTATTTAATACATTAAAGAGTATAGAAAAAACACTAAAAACCTATAATATGTGAACTTCAAGGCCAAAGATTCATTTTAATGTAAGAACAAGCTTAAGACAGTTTTCTTGTTCATGAGTGACCATGCAGAATCTATATTTCTCCTTTTCCTAATAAGTCCTTTTAAATATAAGAAAATAAAAAGAATAAATATAAAGCCATTTTATAAGTTATATATTATGCTTACAATATGTAGATAAAATTCAAATATTAAGCAGTGTATAATATTTCCTGTGTGTTGAGTGTCTCTTATTTGGTAAACTCTTCTTCTAGGAGAGTACATATTTTCTGAAGTTGAAACAACTCTTCAAGCCACAAGAGAACCATTTAATTTGTGATGCAATAATATTGGCAGAAAAAAAATCCATGAAATTTTCCCTCAAAATTCCAAAATATTTGATAGAGTGTGGAATGGAAATAGATAGAAGTTATGCAGACTCCCTAGATCATTCAAAAGACAACAAATAGTAACATTAGCTTTAAAAAAGTATATTTCAAAAATACAGAGCAATTTTTAAAAACATTAGTCATATGAGATTGCTGCTATTATATAAATTTGACCTGCAAAATAATCATATGGTTTAACTCAATAATACTGTATTCCTTACTGGTATTCTTACAGGTGTTCACTGGACTTTGATGCAAATAACACTTCCCTCCCCAAAACCACAAAAATAGAACTGTCCTATATCAGTAAAGCTTAGAGTATTAGAATTTTCAGTGTATTCCAGTTCATGTGTTATGTTGCTTCTTGGGGTCGGAAGAGGTTTCTGATATGGATTATATTTCCCAACAGCAGTTTAGCATGGAAATTCTACATTGTATGCTCTGAATAAATATGTGACTTGATTTGGAATACAAATATAATGTTTTTTCGATTGTCTAATCCTGATTTAACTAACAGATTATGTTTACTATTTGCTCATCTCTGTTCACTGAGCAGACTAATTAAGAAATACTTAAATAGTTTCTCAACAAATTAAATACTTTTACTCTATTCATGAATATGACCTCACCATCAACTACGGTTCATCTCAAAATTTCTGTCAATAATATCCCGAACTGTCTGCTCTACTTATAATATGCTATTCTATTATAAACAACCCTTTGCTAGTGGCAGGAATAACAGGTACATGGAAATTAGAATTCCTTTCCTTATCAAATCTTATATTATTGTGGAAAATATTTGTGAAAAAAAACTTTTTTAAGGAGTGAGTACCTTGTCCATTGTGATATCATTGAAAAAAGATTGAATTCATCTACATATTCATGGAGACTTCCTCTTGGGCAGCTGGATTCTTCAATTCTTTAATTCTATGGTTCAATTCTTTATGATGGCTGTCTCACTGAATACAAACCACTAAGCATCTAAAAGCTACATTGGGGCAGTTTTCAAGGGGAAAGCAAATCAACCAAGTCCATGGATTTCTTGTTCTGACCCTAAACTAGGTAAATGGCATATTAAGGGATTGTCTTTGAATGTTGTAAAATTTATTTTCTCTCCTCTCCAGTTTTCCCGCTCACTTGTGCAGGTCACAGGTCCTTGGCGTAGAGGCCAGCACACACTGGCTAAGCTGCCAAGGAACATGACTACCATACCATGTTCCCAGGCTGATGTCGTGTCATGCTAGGAAGCTGAACTATGTACACACTGCCGGATGCAGAATCCTACCTCAAATGGATGGAACTAAGTAAGGAGGAAAGGGAATCTTTTGAACATAACCTTTAGAAACTGAGTCACATGGAAATTCTGGTTACCCTCATTTCAGTATTTCACATGCCAGAAATGAAACTGGGTTTTCTCTCCACTCATAATTGAATTCCCAGTATGACTTAGACCAAAACTAAGACAGTCATGAGTGTCAGAGCAATCTTCTTTTTTGCTACTAAAGTAAAACTGAGACAAAACTAAAATGTTGAGTTTGAATTTTCTATCATAGGTAGTTTGAATAGACTAAGAACAAAATTCTAGAGAGTTGTCACAACCAGAATAGCTATTTTTCCCTTCATGGATTGTAGCTCCAAACATAAAGTCCTTCGAGCAATATATTTATATGTGGAGGAAGTAGTATAAAAATTGTTTGCCAGATACATTAACCAGAATCCTTTAGGCATTTGTTGTATGTGATTAGGTTTAACCAGTTTTACAAAGTAGGAGTGTGCTATATCATCCCAGGGTGCTAGAATTATAATCTCCATTAATATGCAATTCCAGATTAAATATGCAACACAATATATTCTCTTCAACCTACAGTACATAAATAGAACCAATCCGGAAGTAATCATCCTTTCAGCCACTATACTTTGATTCAAGCATTCACAATCTTTTATTCACGACATACTTGTGTATTATAAACTCAGAAAATATAATAGTATATGTAGTGCCTAGCATAGCAACTGTGTAGGAAAGACACTTCATAGATTTCTTTTAGTTGAATGTAATTTCCTCTATTACACCACTAGTTAGCTCACATCCAACTTATGCAGATAGATATTAGTTAACATATGGTGGGCAAGATGTGGTCAAGTATGATCATACAACTTAGCATGTAGGAGACTCCTTATTTTACTAACACACTTGTTAAATCTTTTGCTATGAATTTGATTAGGCACTTCCTCTATCTATATTCTTTGTGCTTTTATGTGAACAGGTATCTGCAGTCTATGCAAATGCTAACTGTTCCATGTAGTCCAACCTGATTTCTCCTCCACTGCAACAGAATTGCCTTATTTTTTCAATGGCATTTATTTACCTTTATTTCATCTCATAGTCTTTATATATAGATTATATAACTCGGAAATTTCTAAAGGAAAAAAAAAATCTACATTTATCTTGAACCTATATCTTCCAGCATTTCCTACCAGACTGCAAAATATTTCAGTGTATATAAAGTAGAGGTTGATCTAAATTACTTCCAAGTATTTTCTGAAAAACTAATGAGTATATGAATATTATATAGTATTAAACTCATTAATACTCATAGTATTAAGCTATGAGTATATTTGGAATAAGTGGTTACTTATTAAATTTGGAAATAGGCTACTTAAAATATTTTTTAAGAAGACAGCAAGGTTAACAGCAAAGTTACTACATGAAGAAAATTAATAATCAATAATTTAGATAAACAGAACAAGAACCATATAATATATAAGTACATTGAACTCTTTTGATTGTGAGAATTAATAAATAATGAGTAAATATATACATGTGTATGTGCATGTATATGTATATACATACATACATTTTGAAGTCCATAAATATATTTCTCTCTTTTTTTTAGATAATTATTGAAAACAGACTGATTTGGGGAAATACAGCTCACATTGTAAAAA
Organism: Uropsilus gracilis; assembly: GCA_004024945.1. Lineage (NCBI taxonomy): Eukaryota > Metazoa > Chordata > Mammalia > Eulipotyphla > Talpidae > Uropsilus > Uropsilus gracilis. Next base: position 151,403 of record PVHY01000305.1, read on the forward strand.
CAATATATAGAACATAGACTACATAGCAACTATTTTAGTCCTGTGGTATTTTTATATCCTTAATAACACAAAATGCTAGAAATAGAAGCTTTTCTTTAAACACGTATGCCTCTGTGGAGCAACCGGAATACAATGGTCACCATAAATTGGAAACTTAGGTATTTACCTTGGGAACATAGCAAAACTATGTTTTTCTCTTTGTAAGAAAAGCTCAGAAGGGGAATACTTTAAGTCTGACCAGCACCCAAGGTTTTCCTGGAAATTCATAGGACACATCTTCAGTAGCAGTACATTGAATCTGAAAATGTCACTATCCAAAGACACTAACTCTGGCAAATCTTACACAGACAAGTACAGCAGAAACATATCACTTTTATAAGTAACTTGCCAAGAAAGGGCATTTTAAATGTATTAGTGTCAACAACAGTGCATTTTCATTTCTCGGATATATTGAGACTAAGCAAGGTGGCTGGCATTTATTTTTAAAAGTACTGATGGAATATGAGATGCTTACAAAACTGCAATCCATTCAACTAGGTAGCAATGGGTGATACTTTCTGTGTCCTAACAAATCAGGTACAGTAACTGGCTTATCCGAGAAGCGCTGTCAGAGAGCATGTATGGGCAATATAATGTGGAAGGCAAAGTTTCTGCGGCTGAAGAATTGTAGCTGCAAGAAATTGTTCAAAGCAACACTGGAGGAAAACAGAATATGCTTTAAAATAAAGGGTGAGAGAGAGAGGAGAGAGAGAGAGAGAGAGAGAGAGAGAGAGAGAGAGAGAGAGAGAGAGAGAGAGAGAGAGAGAGAGAGAGAGAGAGAGAGAGAGAGGAGAATATTCTTGGGAATAGTTTTATTATAAAGAGGCCAGGCACGGTGGCTCATGCCTGTAAAAAAAGCTTCAGCCTACGAAGCGGCCGGGGCTAGAGATCGCGGTTCAAGTTCCGCCTGGGTCCCGTAGCGAGACCTAGTTCCAAAAAAATAGCTGGACGTGGTGGTGCGCGCCTGTAATCCCAGCTACCTGGGAAGCTGAGGCTGAGGATTGCTTGAGACCTAGTCTCAAAAAAAAAAAAAAAAAGATATTCTCCTACTTTGTTTATAATATTTGTATCTTAATTTATTATAAATTAACATTTGCATATGGAGATAAATATGGGTCTTACTCTTTTTATTTTTACTTGTGGCTATCCATTTTCCCAGCACCATTTATTAGAAGTGTACTTTTTCTCCATCAAATGCCTGTAACTCCTTTGTCAAAGTCTTGGGTTAGTTCTAGAGAGCAACTATATTCACTGTATTGTAACTTTCCTTCCTGAGAGTGAAAAGCATTGTAAATAGTTGACCTGATGACTGCTGAAGTGCTGCAATAGATTGTTAAAATACCTGGTACAAGAGTGCCATCGATGAACAGCCTGGTTTACAAAAAAGAAATAACTTCTACCAGCAATCAGTGCAGAATCAAAAAGACAGAGGAGAAATGGTTCAGTCTCCTATCCCACCCTTCATTCCCAATGTACATTCAGAAAATATCACTCATGTTTAATTGAATTGCATAATAAACTTAGGAATTTGTATATAAATCAGATTTGGTGATTCTAAGGATCACATAAACTCTGGAATAAAATAATTATATTTGATATCATTAATGATAATCTTTTTCTAATTACTTATTTTTTTACATTGCTATAGTTCCATATTTCTCCTACCACCGATCACCCATGACATCACCATTTTCCCCTCGTGTCCCTCTCTTTCCTGTTTTATCCCCCTCCTTCTTCCTTTACTGGTTATTTCATTTCTATAGTGAACATGTTAGCTTTCACTATTTCTGGCCCTTTTGTTTGATTTATCTATATTCCACATATAATATCTGGTATTTATCTTTTCCCTTCTAACTAATTGCAGCTAGCATCATTCCTTCCAGGTCCATGCATGCTGCTGTGAATGCCATGAGTTTGTCAATGATGACTATTTTAATGGATGAGTCTCCACTGACACTGATAGGTTTTGGTTTTTGGGAAAGTCTCTGGAGGAATTAGCTCTTCTTGGCCAGATGGTGGAAAAGTTCCAAGAATCACCCCAAAGCATGATTCTGATTCAGATGGTGCCGGAACCTGTGCACACACCGACGTTTCAAGAAATGCTTTAGGAAATAAATTCATTTGCTCTGAATTAGTTCCAAAGAGTGTGATCACTGGATAAGAGAGTGTCCTGAAGGCTACTCCATCAAGAAATAATGGAAGCTTTCACCTCGAGTAATTCAAATTAAAGTGACAGCTATTCATTCGGTCAATCAAATCTGTCCCCAGTCTCTCCTCTTCATATCTTTCTCAACACTCTTTACTAGCACTGTAAAAGCATTTTCACCTAGATATGCTCCAATAAAAGTAAATCCCACCGATTGATTTCCACTTTAAAAATTCTAGGTCAGCACTTCAAAAATGGTAAAATCTCACTTCAATAGCTGCTTAAAAATTAGCCCCAAATTAAACTGAGGAATTGATTTAAGACAAAATAGAGTTAAATAAATTTCCTAAGCAAATGTGAGAAGCCCTTTGCCTTTCCTATGCCATTATAGTGTCTCCAATAAGGTGATAGAATATATGGGACTTCCCAGTTAAGAGCATGCTCGTTTTTTCCTATGTATCAGGGTTTTGGGAAGTTTGCTGCAGATCTCTTTCCATAGAATAAAAGAATACCCTCTTTTGTTGGTCATTTCTAATTAGAAATTTTCATGGTAATGCATAATACAATAAAATTATTCAGAAAGGCTGAACAAAGGAGTATTTTGGCCGCTACAAACCTTTCAACACATGTCTAGTGTGGAATTCCCTTTGGCATTCTGCCTTTTGTTTCTCCAGATTGTAATAATTTGCTTTTACATCTGTGGATTCATTAGCTCTACTTTAGTAATTCCATGAGGTATTATGCTTCCTCTACCGTGTGCCAAATATTTATACTGTATGCCCTGCCTAGGCTGAATGATGGCATTTGTTCAACCTTTTTTGCTTAATCAAATTAAGTTTTCACCTTGATTCTGTTAGCAACTTAAACTGTATAAATCTGTATAACTTTAAGATAACATGGAGCAAGGAGAGACGAACTGGATCAGGCTCCTTCAAATAAAGTCGAAATAGAAACTTTGAGATTGAGTGCAGTGATTAAATTTAGAAAAAAGCAGCTGGGAGGTAGACTTCCTACTCCATGCAAATAATATGCCTTCTGTGGTTTGGGATATTTGAAGGTAACAAAATTAGGACTCTTGGAAAGGTTAAAAAAAAGTATAAAAAATAGGGAAGCCCTACAATGATGAATAATACTCATGTAGCAAATTAAAAGAAAATAACAAAGAGGATACATCTGTTAAGTTCACTGGTAAATAAGTGATATTTGGGGAGTAAACAAAAAACAGACAATATGTTAGTGAAGGTATTTTTTACGTCTGGGATTCAAGGATTGCTATTGCTATTTGATTTTTTCTTGAGATATCATGGGCTCACAGCACTATATATGATTTAGAGGTAAATGATGACAACTTTCAGACATTTATGGCCACACCACACCCTCTTTATTACAAATATCAACTTTAAATATTAAGAAAATTCCCTCTTAAAGTTATATCTTAAGGGAGTCTGGTTCAAGATTATACCACAGGAGGAAACTGAAATCAGTGAATACACAAGTACATATGAGGAATACCTGACTCAAATGGCCTGAACACTGACTAAGTAATCATCTAGAAAATATGATAAAAGAGTAACACTGAGACAGGTAAGACGCAGAGACACACTCTTTTCCAAAGAAGCAACACCACCCTTAGAGTGATTTCTAGCTGTCAGGAGATCGAATACCACCTCAAGAGGTGAGAAAGAGTTTGCCCTTATGTCAGTCACCCCAAAACTTTGATCCTGCACAGTAGAGCTGAGCCTCTCCAGCCACAGCATTAAGGGCCAGGTGGGAATATACCCAGGAGAGCGAAACATCTTCAGGGAATGAACACCCTTAAAGAGCCAGTACACAGACTCACTAGTCTCAGCACTTTATAGAATAAAAGATGGAAAAACACCAAATCATCGGGGAAAACATTCCACTTGCCATTCTTACAACATCAGTTAGAGAAGCAGGGGAGTTGGGGAAAATCCCCAGGTTGGAAATACTGGGCTGTATAACTTGGGGGACCTCATGTAACCTTGAAAACAGCAGCACTGGCAAGTGTCATTGTGAAAACCTCCTTATAGTGATGCAATAATGACAATCATTGTTAAAGTTTATGATTAAATATGATGATAGATCCAGCATTTTACATATTTTGTTCCTTTCCCCCACCTCATTTTTTGACAGAGTATTTTCTTCACCATCTATGCTTCATACCCAACAAACACCCTAAAATTCACATAAAATTAATTCTGGTTTTATTTTACTAGCTAGGGATAAGCATTCAGTTCACTTTTCTGTGACCCATTCATGCAGAAAATAGAATTAATTATACTCCTTGGTTCAAAGAGCTCCATTTCTCTCAGACCATGGAAAATGTCTCTCATATTTTCTGTTTATGTTTTTGCCCTTGAGCAGAGATCCCTATATTCCTTCCATTTTCTCCACAGGTATGCATTTTAATGTTTTTATAAACCTTGGAAACATACAATGCTTAATTTGCTTATTTAATTTATATAAATACTATTGTTTTAAAATTTTGTTCTTATTCAATTATAACTCATTAAATTTTCTCACTTATCTCACTGTATTTAAGAATATGAACATTTTCTATGGTACTAATATCTTTTTTCTTGCTGGTTTATAGGAACTTTATGTAATGACTGTCTTGTCAAATTTGGACATTTAAGTACCTTTCACTCTGTATACCTGTTAACTACATGCCCTTTGTTGAGTGGAAATCTTTATGATCATGTTGAAATATACTTATCTTTTCACCTTTATTTTGTATTTTTAGGACCTTGCTTAAAAATACTTCTATATTTTAAAGTCACAAAGATATTTCCCTATATTTGTTTCTATAAATTTATAGATTTGTTTCACATTTAATTAGTTAATAAAATGGATGTGAGAGTACAATATCTATGAGCTAAATATCCAACTTTGTATTTCTCTGCATGTATCAAAATTCCATATTTACACCCATCTATCTGTTAACTGTCAATATATTTTATTGTAATAAGCATTTATTTATGCTGGATCTGTTTTTATTGATAGACTTTTTTCTACATCTAAGGAACACTATGGTTCATATTCTCATGAGAAAGTATTGCATATCATACAATAGATAAAAGACTGATATCAAAGATCTACAAAGTTACACAACTGAATAAAACCAAGCAACCCAGTCAAAAAATGGGCAGGCAAGCTAACAACAAAAACAAAACAAACTAACTAAAATAACACACACTTTTCAAAAGATGAAATACTTTTTGTATAATAGTACACATACTGTTATGGCCAACATGAATTTAAAAAATTGCTCAACATCATTTATTATCAGGGAAATAGAAGTAAAAATCACCATGAGATACCACCTCTACCACACACTGGTAAGAAAAGCCAATATCTGAAAAACTAGCAACAATAAATGTTGGTGAGGATGTGAAAAAAAGAACTCTTTTACATTGCTGGTGGGAATGCAAACTAGTCCAGCTACTATGGAAAGCTGCTTGGAGGAGATCCTTAAAACATTAAAAATAGATCTAGCATATGATTCAGCAATTCCACTCATGGGCATATACTTAGAGGACACAGAAACACTAATTTGAAAAGAAATCTGCACTCCTATATGTATTGCATCACTATAATAAGTAAAGTATGAAAAAAATCTAAATGCTCCCAAACAGAAAATTGGATCAAGAATAGGTGGTATTTATTTACACAATGGAATACTACTCAGTGATCAAAAAAAATATTCATGTTATTTGGGTTACCACAGATGGAACTGGGAAGGATTATTCCAAATGAAATGAGTCAGAAGGAAAAAGAAAAATATTGGATATAGGGGGAATAGAGGTAAACTGAACAAAGGAACAGGAAAAAAGATAATTATCCAATAATACATGAGCATTTATCACATACACACATGCACACAAAATAACAGCTTCTGAGGTATATAATGATATTATAGCAATTTTATCTATTTTGGATCTTGAAAATGAAGTTATGGAGAGTAACTCACTTTATGTAACTTTAACTTAAATAAAAGCTACTCCCGAGAATTATAAAGGAGGTATTTGCTAAAAGTATGATTTAGTGCATGGTTTGCAGAATTTGAAGTGTAATTACTTAATAAGTAGCCTATACTCCTATTTAAAATACTCTGTTCTCTTGAAATTCTGGATGAAGTTCACAGTAATTGTAAAAATGATAGTGATGATAATTACAATAATAATTTCCCAGATATATGTTCACAAAACATGGTCTTTTCTCTAGTCCATATGGTCTATATATACATCTGAAAGAGGTAGAGGCAAGAGTTTAATACTGGGGAGGAAAAGGAAATTTTTTTTTAGCTTACTATGATATGGAGAGTATGAAGGAGGTCTTTTGAATTAAAACAAAGTTAAACATAAGAAGTCATATAATCAACAATCCTGTATTAGTAATTGGTGGTAAAGTATAAACTTACAAAGGGACTCTTATTGTTTAACAAATATCTGCATTTTAGTAGAGTGCTTTGTAAGTATAATTTGGGAGTGAACTGTTCAGAATTCAAAGATGCCATTTGATCAATGACTAGTGACTAATAAACTATAAAACAGAAAAAATCATTAAAAATAAATAACAGTGTTGTATCATTTAAAAGATTAAGCAGATGACCAATATGTGTGAATGTTGAAGTTAAACTAAATACATTTATGCATGTTTACAAAAATTTAGTACTTGACATATGATAAAAATAATAAAGTATAAAGTATTACAAGATTTTATGGTAATATGACAGTCTTTTATTTTTTGAGACTAGGTCTTGCTATTTTTGCCTGTGGAACCACAGGCTCTCGTTGCCTGGGGTACCACAGACTCAAGCAATCCTCAGCCTCAGCTTCCCAGGTAGCTGGGATTACAGGCATGCACCACCATGTCCAGCTATTTTTTTGGAACTAGGTCTTGCTATGGGCCCCAGGCGGGACTCGAACCGCGATCCCTAGCCCCAGCCACTTCATAGGCTGAAGCTTACAGGCACGAGCCACCGTGCCCAGCCGGTAATATGACAGTCTTATGTACTATATACTAATTTTTGTAAGGGAAATCTAAACTGAGAGGTGATTTATGCTAAAGCAAAATATTTTTAATTGCTAATATATATAATAGAAAAATCAGTTTTTAAATACGCTATACATAATATGTGCATAGGTAGAGTATTTGGTTAAAGAAAAAAATGGTACTGTATAGAAATTATTTGCTGTATTAAGCATCTTTCTTTGCATTTCAATTGCAATTATAGGAAAATTAGTTAGCTATACACCATCTAGTAATTTTAAGTTTTTGTTATTTGTTTGCTAAAGTTACATAGAAACAAAGATTCTGAATAAGATCACATGGAATATTATCTAGAATAAACTAGATTTATCTAAAAGTTGGTTTCTTATACGTATATCCAGAAACTCTTAAGGAGATAATATTCAAATATTATGACATGAATCTTGGAAAAAGTCAATTCCTCTGACAGTCATTTAACTGAGACGCATGTTCATCTTTTCATCTATTAATCAGAAAATTTTCACTTTGCTGAAAAAATCAAACAATTAAATACAATGACACTAGGTGTACATTTCCTATACTGTATGAAATCAGGATAAACTTAAACTAAATAAGAAGTTTCTCAGCAAAATTGCACAAAATGCATCCATTATCATTACCACAAAGCTAGGATGCCCTGGCATGATTTTATTTTTACACATTAGTAGCTTCTATGTAATTTATACTTTTGATAATTGAGACTATATTCTTAATAAAGTTTTAAAGAAAAGGCATGAGCTGGGAAAATCAATTAAAATAAAATTTTCAATTCAAGTAGAGAACTATGAGTTGGAGTTTGCATTAATTATTCAGAAATCACAAAGTTGCCCCCATGCTAATGAAACAGATCTCTCAATTTGATTCGACTGAGCAGCTGCTGACAGATGCTTGGGGCCTCTGCTGCTTGCTCTTGCAGAGTCAGCAGGCAGAGTTAAAAGGACAGAGCTGTTAATCTTACCAAGATAAAATGTCGATATTTTCATCTTTTGGGGTAAAGAGAGAGTTAAACGCATACCACATGATATAGTCAACAATCTTGTAGTAATAATTATGAGTAAACAACAAAATTAATATTTTTGATTCTCCTTGTAGCTTTCAGAGCCACAAACTAACTCCTTAAGTATGTTTGCTTTTTTTCACACATTTGTCCTATCGGTTTGCAGAAAATCTGGGTCAGGAGATGAGGACATTCAAACAACTGTGAACTGCAACTATCCCAGTCTGGGTAAGTTTAAGGTCTGTTCTAAGTAAGAAGAATGTCAGAGCCCTTGGTGGATTTTACAGGTTTTAATTCTCTCTGGGAACGAGGTATACAGGTACATCAGGCAGGGAGGCTGGGCTAAATGTATGGCAAGCAGACAGGCTAGGCAACAGGTCTAGGGGGCTGAGAGACAGGCAAGCTCCCTAGCCACTACTCAGGAATCTTCATGCTCTTTCTTACTCTGTGTTTCTCTTTTGCATTGTCTTTATGCACTCATTTTCAAGCTCCCCACCTCAGGGTGATACACCCCTTTATACTGGCCTCCTAGACCCAGGTGTGCCCACTTACACAAGTGGTCACCCACTGAACCAAGCACATGATCATGGGGTACTAGTTGTAGAGGTTAATGGTAGGAAAAGCTTAAGCAACTCATTTACCCGCCAGATTAATATTTATAAAAACACGCCACTACAGCTTTATTTTTATTGAGTCATGGTGTCCACCTTTTATACAAAAGGAATTCAAAAAGATTGGCATTATATTCTAATAAATTATGTGGCAAAAACTACCAATACTTTGATAATTGTGCTGTGATTTATATTTTAAAATTATATCTAGAAACTTCAAGTTTCAAATTCAACTTGAAGAGCTTGAAAATCACTATTCTTAGTATATTGCAAATATACCAAGAAAAAACACAAAAAACTGAAAATCATTTACTTTGCTTGAACTCGTAGGAACTGAAGTTACAGGGCAAACTACCACCCTGGATTCTAGACAGTACAGAAATCCAGACAGATAAAGCCCCTAAAATGTATCAACCTCACACATGTAGTGATAACTGCCATCAATGAGATACCACCTTACACTAGTAAGAATGGCCCACATTCAAAGAACAGGCAACAACAAGTGCTGGCGAGGATGTGGAGAAAAAGGAACACTCTTACACTGCTGGTGGGAGTGTAAACTGGTCCAACCTCTATGGAAAGCTATGTGGAGGACCCTCAAGTTAATGAAAATGGATCTACCATTTGACCCAGCAATTGGTCTCTTGGGAATCTACTCAAAAGAGACCTCAATGTGGGTACAAGGGGACACCTATGCCCGGATGTTTACCACAGCACTATTTATAATTGCAAGGACATGGAAGCAACCCAAGTGTCCCAAAATAGACGACTGGTTGAAAAAAATGTATTTATACACAATGGAATACTACTCATCAATTAAGAATGACAAATTAGATGACTTCTTGACAACGTGGATGTACTTAGAAGGAATCATACTAGCAGAAATAAGTCAAAAAGAGAAAGACAGACGTCAAATGGTCTCACTAATATATGGGACATATTGAAGGAAAAAAAAGTAAATAAAAGCCATGAGGAAAAGACAAAACAGGCTGAGCACCAAACCGAAGCACACAACAATGGACAGAAGGGAAAGGGGGGGGTATGGGGGGGCAAATCCTTGGGATTGCAAAGATGTGAAATTTACATATAAATAAAAAATTTTAAAAAAGAGGTATAGACAAGTAAATAGTAATTGTTATTTATTACTGAGGGCTGTGTGAACTGGTTTGAGACAAAGATGCTTTGGGAGGTAAAAGTCAAAAGCAGGGGATTTTGTTTGCAGATTTTTTTTTTCAGTAGACCCATGATGGTGTTTTAGGGGGGATCTGAGAAAGCTCTCCTGATAGTCCTGGAAACAATAAAAGAATGGTCATCAGGGAGTCTTCACAGCCCCTTCTCCCTAACAAGCTCCTGTCTTCAGGGACTAGAGATCAGGATTTCAACACTGGGCAATGTAGATAGTCTATCCCAGCTAAAGGAAGGGAACGCTGCTCTATGCCTGCTGAAGAGGTACCGCTGGGGATATGCTGACTGTGGTGCTAATGGACTCACATACGTGGCAATGTTGATTAAATTCCTATAGGCTAATTGTAAACTCTCAAACCAATGAGGGTGATAAACTGGTGGGGGTGGGTGACAGTGCGGTCTTTGGGGGATTCCATGCTTTTGTGGGCTTTCCTTCTGGGAAGCCAGAAGTTATCACTTTGTGGCCCTGGTAGAAGAAAAGAATAACCTTTTTTCAAATAAGCTTATAGCTTTACCATAACAGAGATCTACTTCCTTTCTAGGAAACATACTTTTCCAATACTATCTCAGGTGGGAGAAGGGATTTCCCAATCTCCAAGCCCCACCTCTAACTAAGAATGCAAACAAGCAACAACCAACAAGTAAGTAAAAGTCACAATTTATTTGAGATTAAAGAAATATATTCGGAAAAAAAATGTGTTAGACAAAGCGATCAGAGAAGAAAAGAAATCTTTATACTTGGAGGAAGGATAATCACTTTGGAGTCACTGCCTCAAGAAATAGACTGGAGACTAAGACATAATTGGAAAATTAGAAAGTATCCCCCCCCCACTCTTTATGAACAATCTATCATGAGTTCATAATGTCATTAATAAATAATAATTGAGAGATATTACATGCTAACTCTAAGGATTATAAAAGGAAGTACAAAGACAAAAAAAATGATACAAAAGTATTTGAAACCTCTGGTGCCTTTAACTGTAATAAACATGGAAGCCAGCTCAAATTCCAAACAAACTAACATAAATCCTCACACTAAAAGGCATTTTTACCCCAATACTTACTATTGTATATGTACTCTCCAGTTTTCAACAACAAAAAAAATTATAAGGTCAAAAAAGACTTGAAAAAAAATCAATCTGAAGAAAGAAAACTCTATCACTATAAAAAAAATATAGTTTAGCTGGTTATTGAAATGAGCAGACAGAAAATATAAAATAAATAGTATTAATATGGTTAAGGTTTTAAAGGAAAAAGGATCTTGATTGTATGGGTAATGTAAGTGTAGAGGTTCAAAATATAGGAATCAAAAAGAATGAGTGAAACTAATTCAAAATCACAAAAGTAAAAATGAAGCATGGTTCAACAGTAGAGTTGGCATTGTCAATTAAAAAATTGGTGACATTGAAGAGAGGTCAACAAGACTTCCAAAACTAAAATGCAAAAAGAGAAAAAGAATGCAAAATTGTTGAAATAATTATCAAGATTTTTTTTAGAAGTAGTGACAATCTATTTAATAGTTTCAAAAAGTTCAGAGATTATCAAATAAATTAAACACATAAAATAATCCTCCCCCCCAAAAAAAACCTTAACTGTATTACATCTAAACTGTAGAATGCCAAAAACTGCGAGGGAAATCTAGAGAGGGGGTTGCTTACTATTAAGAAAGAAGGATAAGACTTATAATGAAACATTCATCTAAAAAAATGAGAAGACTGGAGTAAAATTAAATATTTTCTAATTAAAATATTAATAAAAATTTGAAAATTTATATTCTAACCAGTGAAATTGCCTGTCAAAAGGAAAAGGAGGAGGGAAAGAAACAAAGTATAAATGTCTGACCTCATTAATTAATTGATTAAATTTAATGCAATAAATACACATTTTGATTCTCAGTGATGTATATCTAAAACATACATTATGATGCACTGTTGCATCAATGAAAAATTATACCAAAAAACTTATAGGCATATGAATGTACTAGAACATCAAATATGTTACTAATCTATCCAAATGGGAAGGCACTATTGTGTTGAATAATCATGTACATTAATTTTATAATACAAGAGCTACAATCTATAAGAAAGTTATGTGATGGGAAAAGAATGATGTACAGCCTTTTTTAAACATTATCCAGTGATATGTGTCATAGATATGTAAATCACTAATAATATTTAGTTATGCTTTTATATTTATCATTAGTTTTAGTAATAGTTTTTAATTGCTGTGATATTCTTGCATCTTTAAAATAACAAGAAGTGGAAAAGATGCATAAATAATAACTAAAACATTTGGAAGAGTTTAAATCCCTAATTTAACATTCTAGCTTGGATTTTTTTATAGGTATAGTTTTTCAGTCTACATATATCATTTATGTTATTGGTTATGTTATGTTATTTAGTCACAATATTATTTTCAGCTATTAGTAAAGCATTTGAAATCATATAAAGTACATTTTTATCAAAATTAGAAGTTAAAGTATACAAGATCAGTAATTTAATTTCTGAAGGGAAATGGTATTTTTAACTGGTATTTTAACCTCACTATACTATTTACCAATCCAGAAATCACAATGAGAATTTTTCTGAGAGTGAAGCTCCCCAAAAGTCTACCTGCTGCCCAGTCTATCTTCAAATTTAGAAATTTTGGGACAATCTCCAAAAGGGCAAGTGGGACAATCTCCAAAAGGGCAAGTGGGACAATCTCCAAAAGGGCAAGTGTCATGTTGCTCACATATTTCCATAAATTTTGTGATTAAGACAATTCTACAAAATGTAGAAGTTTTATTCTAATGGAACAGTAGGTAGCTTAAACTTTTGTTCCATGGGCCCTATGCCCCTTAAGCCCAATAGAAATGATGTGGAACACTGAATCTGTGGGATGAAAAAAAAATCTCAGAAAAGCCAGGACTTTAATATCTTGTAATTAAATAATGTGTAGGATACACTATTTCCAAGGGGAAATACTCTATGTAGGTTGCAGTGTTGCTGGCTTTAAAAGATTCAAGATGTATGGAAGGACCATGGGATATTTTTCCCAACACTATTGGAAAAGTCAATGTTTTCTTACAACTTTTTTCTTTCATCAGAAAGAAAATGAAAGCTATTCAGAAACTTCATGGAAGAGAGTCACAGTTCAAATATAAAGCTCACTGAAACTTGACATTATTTTAAGCAACTGAGACTGTTGAAAAGTTAATCCATTTGATCTTGACATTCTTATTTTAGTGGGCAAGGATTATAGCATTATGGAGTAGTGATAGACAGGTACCCATAACATAGGAGATTACACTGTGGTAAAAATTATAGACATAGCAATATGAACTGTCTTTGCTGATTTCCAACACTGAGACTCAAACTTCAGTCAAGTCACTGAAGGTACTTAAAAAATAATAATGCAAAAAAAAAAAAACCAAAAGAAGTCAAGATTACAGTAATGGTGTATTTAAGGGGGGTCCAGTGACACTTTTTGAAATCTAAGAGAACAAGAAAAACATTACATTACTTAAAGTTTCAGAAATTACCAATAGAATGACAAATAATAATTGTTTGCCTTATCCCCCTGAATAACAAATAATAATTGACTTTCACCATTGCAGTTGAGTAGTAAAGGGAACTAAATCTTCATTTTTTAAAATAAACTGTAGATATTGACTATACTGACACATCATCCGTTAAGGAATATGAATACTAGTGACATAACAGGAAGGACGAAAAGAATTAAATGCAAAATCTGGTTACTTTCAATCAACAAAACAGGATTTTAAAAGATGGAGACAGGAAACAGTGTTCTTGTTTAACCTCAGTTTGCACTAGTGTTTTATCATGCACATGACATAATTTGAATTTTAAAAGTGTTCTCTTACAAACATTGAAGATCTAAACCTTCCAGAAGTATTTAAACTTATTTGTTATAATTATAAAAAACAGATTGCATTATGTCTATTTCCTTTGATACTATTAAACATATAATTTATGTCTGTTTATGGTGTGGTCTGTTTATGCATTTATGTCTGTTTATGGTTTTGCTATAGGACCAAAATTACAAAAATTCATATGGAATAACAAAAGACCTTGAATATCAAAAAACCTCCTCACCAAAAAAAAAAAAAAAGAGAGAGAGAGAATGGAGGCCTAACTATTGCAGACGTCAAGCTAAGCTACAAAGCCAAAACAGCATGGTACTGGTACAAAAAGCGACAATCAGACCAATGGAACAGAATTGAGAGCCCGGAAATAAAACCACACATATATAGTCCACTAATCTTTGACAAAGGAGGGAAAAATTTACATTGGAACAAAGATAGCCTCTTCAATAGATTATGCTGGGAAAATTGGACTAAGACCTGCAAGAAAATGGACCAAGACAACTCCCTCACACCATGTACAAAAACCAACTCGAAATGGATAAAAGACTTAGATTTCAGACCTGAAACCATAACATACGTACAGGAAAACTTAGGGAAAACCCTCCATGAGTACAATTCAGAAATCCCTTTCTGCAAACATCTGCAGAAGGCAAAAATTGAAGGAAGACATAAACAGATGGGACTACGTCAAACTAAAAAGCTTCTGGACAGCAAAAGAGACAACAGAAAAAACTAAAAGAAGGCCAACCAAATGGGAAAAAAAATTTGCTCTCCACAAGAGTGATAATGGTTTAATAACGCAGATCCACAAGAAACTCACACAACTAAACAAAAGCAAAACAAGAAGCCCAATCAAAAAATGAGGAGATGAACTAAAAAGACATTTTTCCAAAGAAGAAATACAAATGGCCAACAGGTACATGAAAAATTGCTCAATTTCACTAGCAATCAGGGAAATGCAAATCAAATCCACATTGAGATACCACCTTACACCAGTAAGAGTGGCCCACATCCAAAAAACAGGCAACAAGAATTGCTGGTGAGGATGTGGAGAGAAAGGAACACTCTTACACTGCTGGTGGGAATGTAAACTAGTCTAGCCACTGTGGAAAGCAGTGTGGAGGACCCTCAAACTAATGAAAATGGAACTACCATTTGACCCAACAATCACTCTTCCGGGAATCTACCCAAAGGAGACCTCAATGAGGGTACAAAAGGAGACCTGTGCTCAGATGTTTATTGCAGCACAATTTAAAATTGCAAGGACATGGCAACAACCCAAATGTCCCAAAACAGACAAATGGATGAAAAAGATGTGGTATATATACATACAATGGAGTACTACTTAAATTAAAAATGACAAATTTGATGAATTTATGGAAACATGAATATATCTAGAAGAAATCATACTAGTAGAAATGAGTTAGAAAGAAAAGACAGAAACCAAATGGTTTCACTAATATACGGACAACCAAATGAAAGTATACAATGGGAGGGTGGGGACCAGGTGGAGTGGTCGGTGAGGGGAGGTGGCGGGTGACCCTGAGGGATTAAAAAGATATGAAATATATGCATCTAAATAAATAATTCAATAAAAAATAAATTCAACATATAAAAGTGTTTAAGGTTTAAAAAATATACCTTTTCTCAGTGATAGAACTATCACATTTTCAGTAAAGATTCATATAAAAGTTAAATCAGCTCTCTCAGAAAAGCTAAGAACAAGTATATATAAACACATTTAAAGGCAAATAAAATACAACTTTAAACTATATATATATATATATATATATGCATAGGTTACTTCTGTTAAAGGTCTGGTATGATCATTCTGAAGTATATTCATTTTGATTTTTGACTTATTAGCAAAATGATTATTTATCCCATTATTTTTTTTTTACCAAATTACAAATATCAGGTAAATGTTCAATCATTTGTATTGCAGGTATTATGAGAAATAAAAATCTGTAGAAGAATTTTAAATACTATTTTACCAAATAATCTCTACTAGCAAAAAGTATGCTATGCTTGCTAAATAAATGGCATGTTGATGAGGACTTTTCCATCAGACCTCAGTTGTGGTATAAAATCCTTCCATTTTCTGAAAGGGAAACATTTAAAATATTATCATTGGAGATATAAATAAAATTTGTTAGGAGAGAAAGCTGAATGATATTTGTTATCCTCCAAGAAGGTTCTTATGTAATTTTTATGAAAATCTGGTTCCAGAAATTATACACTAGCAGAAGTTGGCCAAGATTATAGATGTAGCTAGCCAATACATGCTTAGATTTTCAACTAGAAACCCAAAATGACTTAACATTGCTTCTTTTAAATATAGAGGGATGTCTTCTTGATTAATTTTGAAAATCTAATTTTCTTCCTAAATGCACTCTTGGGAAATATACTATAATACAAATACTATATACACATTTACACAAATATTCCAAAATATGTATCATTATTGAAAGAGTATAAGACATGCAGTGAAGGGGCAGCAAGAAAAGTTTCTAAATCAGTAGGTATGAGACATTAGACTGGCTTTCTAACTTCTCTGTGACTTAATTTAGCCATCTTGATCACCATAAAAAGAAGATATCAGCATTTACATCACAGAATTTCACAAATATTATATTTAAAAAATACATGTAAATCATCTACAGGAGAGTCAAGCATATATGTGGTTTAAATGTGAGATTTCAAGTGGCCAGGTATAACATGTTCTGTCTATCCATCTTGCTATTTTAGATTTTTAAATATATATATACATATATATATTTATATTTATATAGTTGAACTATTTTCACATTTCCTGCAGGTGATGTTCTGGTTTTCTCTGAATTGATGCAATTCTCTTGTCTTTTATTCTGTTGCCAGAGAGCTGGTGCATTTGCTGAGGTGGGAAAGGAGTCTGGAGAAGCCTAGGTACTACCTCAAATGTTTTTATTTTTGTTTTGTTTTGGGAGTGTAGGGGGTTGCTAGGTTCATGTTTGCAGCACCTTTTGTTTTGTACCACAAGCTCTGAGACTAGGCAGTCACTGTGATGTCACTTCATATAATGGGGACTCCAACAGCTGGGGGTTGGTAGTAGAGGGTAGAATAGCTTATCTGGTGCTTTCCCTCTCAGAAACCCAGCCTGCGTGGAGCACCGAGCTCTTCCATATTGTCTCCCCTCATGGAAGTACATCTGCTTTCACACTGCTCCGCTCTCCCATCCTAAGGTCCTTAGCCGAGTCAGCATTCTTCCTCTCTGTATTCCTGATCCATACTGCAGCCTCAGACATTTCTCTCCAGTCATCTCTTGTTTAATGAATCATGGATCTCCTGTTTCCTAAGCTGCAATCTTTTGGTGTCTGATGTTCCAGCTATATGTAAGATTCAGCCCGAGCCATACTGTTTACTGTGGTGTGTCTCCAGAAAGTTAGATGTTCCTTTTAAGAGCAAAGCAAAGAAACTCATCTTTGATGAGTTTAGGTGACAAGGCTCTCCTCTAAAACACTTTCCTATTGAATGCTCATCCCATTATCATTGCCTTTAAAAAAAATTTCTACTATAGAACTGAAATGCTAAAACAGACTATCATTAAAAAAAATGCACACATGGCACTTAATTTTTTTATAAAATAAATTTATATTCATAACAATAGTTAAATATTCTCTCCATATTAATAAGACTCTACAGGATTCAATGCCACAAAATGAATAGAAAGAAAATTACCTTTTAGATTACAGAATAACTCATCTCCATAGCTTGTCTTATTGCTGTTAAATATGATCAGGCTTTCTGCTGAGCATATGGAAAACCAAGCGAAGACTTTACAAACCAACGGATCCCCACATCTATATAAAAACATTTCAGTCTGGCTCAGATAAGGTATCTTTGCAAAAAGAAGAACCACGCTTTTGTCTAAGTAGTTAAATGATTACGACTCCATACCAAACCCATGAGCATAAATGTTGTCTGAGACAACAGGGAAAGGGCAGACAGACTCCTTCTCCCCTTGCATCATTGCAGGTCCCACTGAGGAAGGAAAACAACACACACACACACACACACACACACACACACACACACACACATTTAGCTAAACCCATTATGTTTAGAAATGGCTATTCTGATATGTTAACTAGCCAAAATCAAGTAATTAAGGATTTAAAAAGCTAAATAAACTTTATAAAGTTATAATTGCAGAAACTGTGAAGTAATGAAGGTAGAGGCTTTCATTAATATTTTCAGAGTTGAAGTTCAACTTATTATAACTTTCCTGGAAATTTCAGATGATCTGTCGAAGACAGTGAATTATAGTAGTGTGCAAAATTATATCTATAACATATCTAAAATTTTAAAAAATATTTATTTGAATGTTTGATTGTCTGAATATAATTGTATCAAAAATCTGTGCATACATATATGTTATACAAATGCCAGTAATTATAAAAGAAGTAAAAGTTTATCAAAGATTTACCAGAGAAAATAACTAAAAACTTCTAGGCTAAAGAGTTTGTTGTACTATCTCAAACTCCCAAAGTATAGATACTTTTCAAAGTATATATGACTATTTTCTATAAAAGTAATGGCAACTCTACAATTATTTGTAACCCAAACTAATAAAAAATATGCATAAAACGAAAACTAAAAATTATACTTCATGTTGGACAAAATTCAATAATTCATTGGCATTCAACAGCATATTATAAATATCAATTAAAATGAAATAGGAATAAAATATGGCTTAATTTGAGGAAATGTACCCATAAATCTTTATGATTTATATATTTTAGATGTTGCACATGAAGAAAACAGAGGCTCATAAATTTAAATACATTGCCAAAGGCCACACAACTGGTGCTGAAATAGGATTGCAAAATCTGTACTTTTAACCAACAAATTACGCTATTCTACAGGATTAAAACATATCTTAAAAAAAGAAATTCTGAAAAAGCTTTAAACACACACATACATATCAAAATTAGCAGCTTAGTGGAGTCACTGTGATTGAGAATCTAATTTTGACACCCAGAGTATAAATGGAAATTTGGTGAACTACATAATTCTCAAATTCTGATAAAAGGAATTGGAAGTTGTACAAAAATAATTCAGTATATAGAAGAACTGTAAATGATAGGATCTGAAAAATAAGCTGGTAATTTTTGTGACATCTTATAGATCTCCCAGATGACTAAATTTAAATGTATCTCACATATTCCTTTTCTTTGTCCATAACATACAGTTCATTTCAAGCTTTGTAAATTCTATCTCAGCAATATTATTCTTGTTCAATCTTTTATTTTCACATCATTATTCTTGTTAGGATCTAACAACCATTCTTCTAAACTACTGAATTAGACTTCTAAATGCATCTCTGTGGCCCCAAAATTTACACATAACCCAATAACACTTAGGATAAAAGTTAGGAAAACTTAGGAAACTTAGGAAACTTGTTCTGGAAATGCTGACTTTCTGGTCAGGAATGTCATCTTTTTTATGTGTCTGATCTCAATGAATAATATCCAAAGCTTTTATCAATGGCAATGGTCACTTTTTTTCCTCACTGTACCTACACAGTAACAGACAGAATACAAGATTTCTTCCAGTGTCTCATGACCTCAGTATCTTTAAGGATTTAGTCTCTTTTTCTATTCTGCCCTGTATTCTATCATCTTACTTTACTTTTAAAATCTGTATTTTATTCTTAAATTAAAATTATATTTCTTAAATTCACACACAGTTGATGTAAATTTAGCTCATTTACTTGACCGTAGTAATCATTTCAATTTGCATATGTATATAAATGTATCTTACTATTGTTATTTTCTAAAGGGTAGATCATCTGAATTTTTTCTAGAATTCATTACTGCATCACTAACAGCAGTCATCATTCTCTACATTAGCTCTCTAGACATCCTTACAAAATGGCAGCTTTATTCTCTTTGACCAACAGAGACCCATATATTTCCACTCTGCTTCTATGTATTTATCATCTTAAGGTTCCACATTCAAGGGTGTAAAAGCAGTCTTAGAACTTTTTTCTTTCTTTGCCTGATTTACTTCATTTATCATAAAATCTTCCAGTTTCATTCATGTTGCTATAAATGGCAGAATCTTTTTATAATACAAAATAATAATCATATATATTTTGGTACATAGTCCATCTGCTATTCTCATTCCATTTTATTGACTTATACACATATATTTATATACACATATAGTTATGCACACGTATATTTACATATTTATACATATACAACATATATAGATATATATCTATATATAACTATATGTGCACATTTATTTTATACATATATAAACACACATGTATATAACATATACAGTTATAGATATATAACCATATATCTATATATATAACTATATAACATATATCTATAACTATAGCTATAGCTATATAACATATATTTATAACTATATAACATATATAGTCATATACAACTATATATACAGTTATATATAGTTAGATAGTTATATATGTTATATATATAACCAGTTATATATAACATAAGTTATATATAACTGGTTATATATATATATGTTATATATAACTGGTTATATATATAACTTATATAAGATAGCTATATATATATATATAACATATATGGTTATATATAACTGTGTAGTTATATATAACTATATATGTGTGTTTTAAACACATTTTATACCTATTACTTCATTAGTGACACTTTATGTCACTGCTTTCTATAACTATCAATTTATGTCCAGTTTTCCCCATAATGCTTTCTATAATAACTAACAATTTATATCCCCACAAGACCTTGTTCCCATTTTTTTCCACACCCTCACCAATATTTGTTTTACATTTTTGTTGTGGAATTCTTGAGAGGTTTCTTGTATTTCTTTGGATAAACTAAACATTTGAAATTATGAAGTGTATGAATGAGAGTAAACATGTCAATATTATATAATTTATAGTCGATAAAAATTTTAATAAATGATATATAGACATTATAATGGTTACCTAAAACTCAGCAATATATGAGTAATTTGAACCTTACAATACTCAAATTGGAAACTAAACAAAAACACAAATTAAAATAATCTAACTTGGCCAATCAAATGAATAACCAAAAGGAACACTTAGTGATACATAATAGTTCTAAAGTTTACTGTGCTTATTTATCACTATTGCATTGATAATTTAGATATATTTTGGAAAGACTTTGCTGAATTTTTGTCAATTAAGTACTTTTAAGAATGATCCATATGATCATCCTATATTTGTGAGCAAACAACTTTTAAGTAAAAAGAAAAAGATAATCTGTGACTAAGACAAAGTATCACTGACATTTATAGTATTGTTTTATAAGTTTGTAAAGCATAAAACTATGCAGTTAGGTTATGAATGATGAATGTTATCTATTTACATAAAATAAGACTTAAAATTTTTAAAATGCAAATTGTTAACTTTTTTTTTTGGCTATTTGAATATATACTTGAACCAACTGAGGCATATCCATTTGAATACATGAAGAAAACAGAGAGAAATCTTATTTTTCCTACTATATGAAGAAAATATATTTTTATTCATTCATGTTTAAAGTTAGCATAAGCAATTCATTCTACTATGTTCTATACAACGAACATTCTATGGTGTCAATTTGGATTCAAGTGTAAGAAGTTGGAAAGATTTAAGAAATGTTTCATCGCTGGTAATTTCTTCCTTACACTTTCTAAAGCAGGGATGTTATTAAGTTATTGAGTAGAATTTCCTGGACTGCAGAGTCTACTGCAAGCATGCTTCTAATATCAATAACCGTTGAAAGATTAGGCATGGTCCTGGATTCAGTTCTACATTTCTCATGCCTTTTGCACTGTGTAGGAATGACATTTGAAATTGTACTGCTTTTCCACAATAATTGGCAAAATCTTGTGCTTGCCTTGTTCTGACAATCCATCAGAACAGGATTAAATTCTTCTTGCTTCTCATTCTGCACACAGTTGAACGCAAATGATCTTTATCCCCTGATGATAGGACTTCTAGAAAAGTTTCCTTCTTGACATTTTAAGGTAAACATTGTAAGAGAATTTGATCAACAAGAAACATAATTCTTGTTTATTCACAAGAGACCCTCTTCTCAGATGTGTTACTGTCAATATTTAATGTGTACTGAGTTTCTTTCATAGTTTATGAGAGGTTATGATAAACTGATATTATATCTAAACATTTTCTCATTCAAAAACTTAAGTAGAAAATTTTATTGAAGGGAAATCTTGGTGTAGTGCTATATGTCAGAGGTATACATTTACTTTGACTTTTATGCCTGAAATGGTATTTTTAATAGACTCCAACACACACACACACACACACACACACACACACACACACAAATGGTACATGGATATTGAACACCAGATAAGATTTACTTCATACCTGAAGTAACTTTCACAGAAAAATGTATTCAACTATGTAACTATAGAATGGAGATGAAAAAGGCAAAGATACCAAAATATTGAAGTTCTTCAGTGAAAAGAATAGTATATTTAGCTCTTAATTACTTTGGGATTGATCAAGGTCATATTGACATTATTATTGGTGTATGCTGGAGAGAGTGGATTGGGGAGATAGTAGGAGTTCCGAAGAGCTATACCCCAAAGTTGGTCCTAGCTTAGTGTGAGGCATCAAGAATGAGGCTTAATAAACTGTAAGGTAATTCAGAAGCTTTCCTTTAATAATTAGTGCCTTTTTTTAAACATTTCTATCCTTGAGCAATAGCTTGTCATCAATTTGAAAAATAATTATATTGCTTTTGAAATTATTGATTTTTGAAAAATAAAATTGACAAACTGCATTATAAAAGTTAGTACCATATATAGTTTTTAAACTTTAAATTACTATAACCACAAGTTAAAAGTAAACACATAACCTACAATAAATACATTTCATATTAGATTGTTTCCCTAAAAATATAGTGATTTTTCAGGAAAAAAAAATTCTCCCTACATTAATTGCTAAATTACAAGATTTAGATTTTTATAAATTATATAATAAATATTGATGAAAGTATTTATATAATAGTCTTTGACTTAAAAAGTATCTCTTCCCTATATTTCCTTCTTTATAGCTATGAAGAACTGACAAGAGTCATAGAGTGATTTTAAAGGCATAAACAATTTCAAATATAAAAATAATACTGAGTTAACTGCAAGAATAATCTTGAAAATTTCAAATTATTTTTCATGACAGAGTTAAATGCATTCTATTATTTTATTATCAACAAATCAATAAAAATAAAGGTAAGAATTCTAAATCTAATGAAAAACAGTCAAATTAGAAATCATTCAGTAGGAAAATTTATATAAGTGATATATAGGTATCATATAGACATATACATGTATATATGTTTATATAAAACATGTATATATTTACATATACTTATATATATGCATATAAACATGCATGTATTTATATATGTATATATGAATGCATTTAAATGAGCTATATATAGGTTCAAGTGTTTTAAAATATTTAAAAATATATCAGAAGTCATTGCTTTATACATTTTATATATAGTAAACGTAGAAAAACAACCCAGCCACTACCAGCAAGATGAATTCAAATATATATATAAAAAAATCATTACTATAATAATTTAGGCTAAAGAAAATAAAAGTCAATACAATCTAACTGCTAATAGCAGACTTCATTGTGAGTTTCATGACGATCCTTACTGGGACACATCTGCAAAGAAGGAGTGAACGTAAAACTAGAAGTAAATTTCCACATACCTCTCTTGACATTTCTGCTTGCACTTGTGGACTTATCTGAAGGGCATGGGCAGTGTTCTGCACACTTGACTGAGATCTGTTTTCCTAAGACACATGCCTGATATTCAAGCTTGCACTGCATAAAGAAGGAGAAACAGTCATCCAAATATGTTTAGTTAAACCAAGAGAAAGGCAGGAGTGAAAACGGCACATTATTCTATTATACACACTATACAGAAAGATAAAAGAATGTTAGAGTAAAGAACATTATGTTTGAGTTCAAATCTTATGAGCACCACTTCCCAAATGTGAAATTTGGGCCTAGTGTCATAAATGTTCTCAACTGCAATTTTCCCATATGAATAACAGGAATAGTAACACTAAAACGAGAGCTTAAAAATCACTCTAAAATCATAGTTTAAAATCAGTACAGAAACTACCGCGGGCCAAACAAAAGCTGTATAAAATTGGAGTCAAGTAACCAAAATTACTATGGCACATGAGGATTTTAAGTTTATTTTTGTTTTGGTTTGATTTTCATCAAAATTTTTACTCTTCATAAAATGTTAAGTCCGAGTATCCTTACCTCATTCTTAACATAATATTTTATTACTGTACATTTGACTTGATTAAAAAATTATAAATCTATGCCATCTTTTGACAGTAATTATCTTCCTACTCTAAAAGAAATAGATCTTGCTAATTCTGAAGTAATGTGATTTCTTTAGTGCTTATGTTCATAATTTACTCTGTGCAAATTATTTTAAAGTTAAATAGGGCAGACTTTGAGGCTCCAATCGACAAATGCACCAATGATTAATTTAATTCGGCTTCATCTGATATCAAGGAGCTCTGAATACATTCACTGGCAAATTAAATTACTCACATCTGTACAATATTTTTTTCTTGTCAAATAACTCAATAATGGGCAAGAAAAATTCTTAACTAGCCTTCCCACAAGTGATCAAAATGTATTACCCTAGGAATATACTGGTAGAAATACTGAAGTGGGGGTACTTTAATAAAAAAAACAAATCATTTTTATATAACTTTGAGAACTTAAATGTAGTATTATCTTCTATAACATCGTTAAGCTTAATATTTCATAACCTCCAACCTGGTCATAAGTGAATTCTGATATGTATATCAGAATTATATCAGAATTCATGACATAATTCAATAAAAGTTTAGAGCAACTGAAAGTGGTGTAAAAGCAGGCATAATCCATGGTCAATATTTGTTACAGCTAATAATAAACTTTAAAATTTGAAAATATTAGTGTTTTCAAAAGTAGATTATACCAGTCATTTACAGTTTAATGTGAGTCATTTGAGCAGTTATCTTTTAGTATAGCAAAATGGAAGTCTGAAAAACATTTAAATAGTGAAATTACATGAACTGTCTAATAATGAACAATTACATATTTTCTGCTCAAAGTTAATTTTAATATTACTGTTTTTTTCAAAAAATGCACAATATTTATGTTTACTTTTCTTTGACTATTTTTACCTCTTAGCTAATTTTCTTTCCCATAATTCTACTTAAATATTTCAAAGCTTGAGATTTACATAATGAAGTAATAGTTTTGCAAAAGAGTCACTTTATCAATGAAATGTTCTTTCAAAACGAGTCTACCAAACATTTTTTCTGTGTAGAGCAGCAGAAAAAAATGTATTAAAAATAAACCCCATGTGTTACATGAACTGAACTTTCTTTAATTAGTAAATCGCTTAGTTTTATATACTTATAAACTGCTTCTGAAAAAAAGAAAAAAGAATCTTCAACAATTGCCCTCCACAAGAGTGATAAGGGTTTAATAACGAAGATCCACTAGGAACTCACATAACTAAATAAAAGCAAAACAAAACGCAGACAAAAAATGGGGAGAAAAACAAAAAAGACACTTCTCCAAAGAGGAACTACAAATGGTCAAAAGCCACATGAAAAATTGCTCAACATCACTGGCAATAAGGGAAATGCAAATCAAAACCATAATGAGATACCACTTTACACCAGTAAGAATGGCCCACGTCCAAAGAACGGGCAACAAGAATTACTCGTGAGGATGTGGAGAAAAAGGAACACTGCTGGTGGGAATGTAAACTGGTCCAACCACTATGGAAAGCTGTGTGGAGGACCCTCAAATTAATGAAAATGGAACTACCATTTGACCCAGCGAATGCTTTCTTGGGGATCTACCCAAAAGAGACCTCAGTGTGGATACAAAGGTACGCCTGTGCTTGGATGTTTACTGCAGCACAATTTATAATTGCAAGGACATGGAAGCAACCTAAATGCCACAAAACATGACTGGATGAAAAAATGTGGTATATATACATCATAGAATATTACTCATCAATTAAAAATGACAAATTCAATGAGTTTATGACAACGTGGATGTACTTAGAAGAAATCATATTAGCAGAAACAAATCAAAAAGACAGAAGTCGAATGGTTTCACTAATACATGGGATATAGTGAAAAAATAAACAAAAGCCTTGAGGAAAAGTCAAAACAAGCTAAGCACCAAACTGAAGTACACAACTTTGGGCAGGAGGGAAAGGGGGGGAAATGAAGGCGGGGGTAAATCCCTGGGATTATTATGATGTGAAATTAATACTCAAATAAAGAAAAAAAAAAGAATCTCCAAGAAGATTTATTCAAGAATATCAGTGCACTTAAAGTACTATGTTAGGATTTTCTAACGATATTGACTGATTGCATTTCGAATTAATAATGTTCAATTTACTTAATTATCACAAAACTGAAATATTTATAAAGGTATAAGTGAGCTAAAATATCACATAAAGGGCATGCTCATTAGTTTATAATTACCAAAAAATGCAAATACTTTAGAGAAAGACATGATTAATATATTTCTGATTAAGACCCTAAATTTGAGAACACTTAAGTTTGCGTTATTGTGAAAAACAAGCTTGCAGAATAACTTTTCAATATTCAACTTTGACACTTCTCAGGGAAAGTAAATTAAAGCCATTTGTTTAATAACAGATCAAAGGGAAAAATAGGATACCCCTGCTTACAGAAAAGAACACTAAGAAATCTGGAATGCTCACAGAAAAGACCCAAACCATCAGATCAGTGAATGCTGGGACTAACTGTTGTTACAAGTTTTCAAGATACAGGCATCACGATGGCTTAAATCAGAGAAGTTCAGCTGGAGGTGGGGGAATTTGTGCCACCCAACCCAACCCAGCCAGAGGACATCTGAAGACATTTACTTCATTTACTTTTTATACTAGATCCTTTTCTCAATGATCTTATTCTCTTTAGAGAGAATATATTCTCAGTACCTTATATCATCAGTTTTTCAAACAGGAATTATTCCAGGGTCTTTTCTTTTTTTTTTTTTTCTTTTTGACAAAATTTAACACAACTCAATCTACCAAGCAGACAAGCAGAAACTTCTCATTAGGCAAAGAGCTTGATCTATGTTGTAGTGTGACATTACAACTTGCCAAGGAGAAATCAACCTAACAAATGATCATGGACCCCAAACTGGAGGCAGTAATGGCTTCTGACTGATTTCCCTTTGAAGAACTTGGATGCATTTGGGATTGCTGGACTACCTCTGCCTTAAACTCAATTTGATCACAAGCAACTTTATAATGTCAGGATTGTGATTCCTTTACCTCTGTCAAGATTGTGAGTAGAGCATTTTAAAGCAAATCTTACTGTTTTCATATGACTGACTGATTAGGTTGTTATAAGGATATCTGTAATGGGGTGGGGTATCTATAATTAAATTTATTTTATTTTGTGATTTGTGTGGAGAAAGTGTTGTCATGTATAGATTTTCTTCTTTGTTATGCCACTGATTAAAAACAGCAACTCTAGACTTCAAAATCCCATAATCAATTTAGAAACATTAAAGATCATTCTTACATATTTTCTGAATTTTGTTATGGAATAAAAATTCTTGCTTAAGCAATTTCAGACCAATATTGCTGTCAATATCAATTAAAACAAGACCTATAAAATAATATATCATTTGAAATCTGCTATAATACAGAAAAGTAATGATATTATTTCAATTTACTATATATTTATATTTTCATTATTTTCTTAGTATATAAGATTAGCTTAATAGCTAACAAGTTATAGAACTTATCACAAAGATACAGAAGTGATTGAAAATAATTTAAAAATAGATGATAATGGGTCTTGATATCACGTACTCCTAAGAAAGAGGATGACATTTGAAAAGAAGTTACTGCTACAGATATAAATGGGAGTTTATTTTTAAAAATGAGAGTAAGAATAGGGAATGCATTTAGAAGAACACACAAGGAGATGAATGATTCAGGACAGGTTTAATTTAACTAACAAGCTACAAGATTCTAAAGACCTCAAAGTAGTAGCTGGTTTATTTGTGTTGTATTAGTCTGTTGCTTCTATTTTTATTCATATATATTTTTGCGAACAAAGGCATGATAAAATCTAGAGAATCCTGAGGAGTCCAGAATTATGATACATTTTTATAGAGGATAAATTCTGGAACATTCAATGTCAGGTGGGATTACTGAATAATTGGAATTCCTAAAATTGCATTTCTTAGCCCTGGGCTTCTCAGCACCCCCTCCCCCACCTCTTTTCTGAGGTGGCATATTCCCAAAGCCCAGGTCCAGAAGGAATATATAATATTTAAAGGTTTAAAGGTATATATAATAGTACACATAAACATAATTATTGCTCAAACCTACCTCACAGGCAAATTTTTCTTTTTGGATTCTTAGTTTCTGATGATGGAGACTTTCTCACTTTCCACTGGCTGCATGACTGTTCAAAGGCTCTTTAAATCATCTTTACCTCTATGGTCTCATCTAAGGCCTATGTCTCAGTGTGTGACAGGCATTCATCTCCACATTTCCTTATTCTACCTACTGGTGGTTTTGTTTTTTCTCTCTTGGTTTCTATGTTATAATTCAGTGCCACCTAGTTTCAGCTACTTTTTCATTTAATTGGCTTGCTTCAAATGCAATAGCACTTTTAATTCACTTTCCAGTCACATAACAAGACCTATTTCCTCCACAGTGAGCATTTAAAAGTGGAAGGAAATTAAAGACTTAACATAGAGAGACTTCATAGAGTACACGAGGAGCTACTATGGGAAAATAGGTAATTTGCCCATGTAGTTACTGAAAAGATAT
Organism: Uropsilus gracilis; assembly: GCA_004024945.1. Lineage (NCBI taxonomy): Eukaryota > Metazoa > Chordata > Mammalia > Eulipotyphla > Talpidae > Uropsilus > Uropsilus gracilis. Next base: position 180,210 of record PVHY01000305.1, read on the forward strand.
GACAGCCATATTCCATTGTGTTTATACTTCAATTTATATGATTACAAAGGCATTTGTGTATGAGTATATTACCTATCATCTCATTTTTCTCTGTGTAGAAAAATAAAATTCTCATTGTATTAATTTTAAAACCACATTCTTATTATTATTCATATAGTTGTTAATATATCTCTAATAACATAATTACACATAATGTATAAAATGTATTCTTATTTTACTAGTTATAGCATCATAATTTTACTCACAGCTATACTATTATTGGCCCTATAATTTTCAAATTCTATAAACTTTGAATATATTTATTACCTCTAGCCTTCAAATTATTTACCGTTAAAGTATTTATATATATGTATGTATGTATGTATATATATATGTGCTCTTATGAGGGGTATGTTAATTTATATGTAAATTTACATGTTAACATAATTAACACATATTAAAACAATGTTTAAAAATAAGCATTCATTAAGTGATAGGTTACAATTATTAGTATTATTATTGAGATACTCTTGGTCTACAATCTTATTTGTAATTGAAAGATACAGAATCTCCATCAGCTATTTCCAACCACTTCCAGCACCAAGATATCCATAGTTCAATATAGTCCAATGTGCTCCATCCCCAATTTGTTCTTTCCTCACTGCCTCCCCTCTTTGTAGCTTCAGTTATAGTCAGATTTCTAGGGTTTCTTATTGGTTTTGCTTGGCCCTTTGGTATATTTCTCTTACCCACAGATAAATGATACTATCTGGTACTTGTCTTTCTCATTCTGCTATATTTCATTTAGCATTATGACCTCCAGTTTCATCCATATTGTTAGAAATGGCAAGACTTTATTTTTTTTTTATAGTGAATAGCAGTTCATGGTGTGGACTGCTATATATACATATATACACACACACACACACCATAACACACATCTATCTATATATATATATATAAACACACACACGACACTTCCTGATCCTCTCATCTTTTCAGGTACAGAACTATATTCATAATCTGGCTATTGTAAACTGTGCTGCAATGCATATAGGAGTGCATGTATTCCTCTCAGAGCAATACTTGTGTTTTCTTTAAAGATACCTAGGAGTGGAATTATTGTTTTATGTGGTAAGTTCATTTTTAATATTTGAGAAACTTCCATACTATTTTCCATATGGGCTGCACCAGTCTAGATTCCCAATAGTATACTAGGGTTCCTTTGTCTCCAAATCCTTATCAAAACTGGTGTTGCTGGTCCTCTTTATATAAAACATTCTCACAGGTGTGAGGTGGTATCTCTCTGTGGTTTTCATTTGTATTTCCCTGATGATTAGTCATGATGATGATCTTTAATGTGTCTGTAAATCTTCTGTATCTGTCCTTTGAAGAAATGCCCATTTGTCTCTTTTGCCCTTTTTTACAAATAATATATATATATATATATATATTTATATATTTATTGAATAAGTTTTGCTTACATTTACCTTTTGGGTGTTCCTCCCCCCTCCCCCACCCCACATCCCTGGTCTTTCCATCTCCTCTTTCACTGCCATTATTGTTTAATTTTTAGTCCCTTGGGTTCATCCTCTTCTTTCGTGTAGCAATGTCCTTTTGTCCAGTGTGGATGTGGTTTCCTGGGACACAGTGGTCTGTGCTTAGTTTTCCAAGTGCCTTTTTGCTACTGGCCACCTGATCACCCATGATTGTGTTCTTTCAGTGCTGCCACCTTCTTTCTGGTTGGCTGCTCCAGCCCATCTTCTGTCATATTTTACTCCTTCTCTTTTTATAGTTCTGGTTGCTGGCATTGGGCGCCTTTCTCCTGGCCAAAGTTTGTGCACCAATTTTTTATCAAGATAACCTCTGGCAGATGGTTGGTCCAGTTCATTGTGGGGCCACTGCCTGTCTCTGGGGCTTTCCTCACCCCCTAAAGTGGGAGGGCCCATTGATCATGCTGATGGTATCTCTAAACGGGAAATTCCATTCCCATTGTTGCAGATCTCAGTGTTTTTATTTCTGAGTTCGTCTCTATAATCAGTCTTATAGTCCTGTGTCCCATGGATCTGACATGTTTGTTGTTCTGGATACAGCTTTGTTTTTCAACTCTGTATTTGTGGGCAACTGTCCTTGAATTGCTGATTTAGTTGCTTCTGATGAGGGTTGGCTGGATTTGGAGAAGATCAGAGGGAATGACCCCTACCCCAGGTTGAGTAGGTGAGGGTTCTGTGCCAGGCAGCATGGCTGAACTATGTGGTCTTTTGCCCATTTTTGATTGGGTCATTTTATATTCTTTTTATTGGATTGCATGTGGACTTTGTAGATGTTAAATATCAGTCTTTTGTCAGACATATGATGTGCAAATATTTTCTCCCATCTAGTCTTCTTTTTGTGAAATTTTTGAGAATTCAAAATAAAGAAAATATTTGAAACTGCATAGGGGGAAGAAGCAGAAATACATGAAGGTATTTCATGTATTTTATATATAAAACACATAAAATACATGAACCCTAACCCTGGATTAGGTTTACACAGCTATATTGACTAAGTCTCATTACATTTAGTAACTAGGTTCTACTAGTTTTATGTCTTCTGTATTCAGTTCCTGTTTCAGGTTTAGGAGAATTTTCCTCTATGATTTCTTTAATAAGTTCTGTTTCTTTCACTCCCTCTTCCCCTTCTGAGTCAAACATTATTCTCATACTGTTTTTCCTCATGAAATGGGATAAGTTTTGAAGTGCTGCTTCTTTGTTCCTTATCGTTAAGAGTCACTGATGCAGTATTCTCTTTGGTCTAGTCTACTTCTATAGTTTTCTGTTGACTTTTTTTTAATCTTTTCTATTAATCTTTATGCATTTTATATCTCCATTATATTCTGATTGAAAGCTTCAATTTTCATCTGTCTATTAATTTTATTTTGCAGGAATTTTTTTCTCGGTTTCCTAGCATATCTTTAGTAAGTTGCATTTTCTTACATTTCTTTGAATTTTCTATGATGGCAAATTTGAGCTCTATATGAGAGGGAAAAAAAAGTTCTTCCATATCTTTGTGATTGCTTTCTGGAGATTTATTTTCTCTGTGTAGTGAAATATTCCCTATGACTCAAGGAGCCAAATGTAATTTTCCATCTCCTCAATATTCATTAGTCTTTTCCAAGTTAGAATTTGTTTCAGTCTTACAAGCGTGGATCTTTTACTTTTCTAGAAGACGGCTCTGTCAAAGGGGAACTAATATGTAGCTACCTCTTCTAAGGGAGAGTGACTTGGAAAGATCTGTAGGTAGGGAATATTGTGGGTGAAGTAGGAGGCAGTTTGTGCCTGTGGTACTGCTGGAAGTCCTCCATTCTAGATTTCTGGCCTGTGTCTTTTCAGTCTTCAAGGATTTTCTGTGCAACCTCATTGTGCATTCAGGTACTTTCCATTGCATTATCATTGTATGGGCTCAAGTATCAAGAGAGATGATGTGAGGAACTTGTGCCTTCAATAGTTTCACACATATCTCCTTATGGTCAAGCCCACAGTAAGAGGCTGCCTTCCCCAGTACTGCCCTATCATGGCCAGGTAGGTTTGAACCTCAATCTCTATTCTGTCTGACACCTGTTACTGCCCACCTATGTTGTTTAAAGGAGAATTTCCTCAGTATCTCGTGCGTCTCTTTTTATTGGTGTTAGTCACTTATATCAAGGTGATGCTCTTGTTTCACCCCAAATCAAGAGATCATCAAAGCCTAGTGCCTGTGTGGATTACTTTAGAATACTGAGAGAACCCAAAATACAGAGAGAATACAGAGGGAAACCCTCTGATGCCATCTTCCCCCAATGGGGTTTTCTGTCTTAAATTAAAAGATAATTTTTAACAAATATTTTGTTGGCAGAAGTTGTGGGACTTTGGCAGAAGAGATAGAGAAAAAGGTGTCTTTTTATTGATTTTGATGATGTAGAAACCCAGCTGGACTACCTTCCACTGGTAAACAAAAATGGCACAAGCACAAGCTACAGATACATTTATGATGGATAAGCTATTTGTCTTTAATCTGAAGTATTGAAGAATACACATATATGAAGTTGGAATATATATACATATATACATGAGTTGGAATAATGTTCTCGGTTCTTTTTTCTCATTAGGTGGTGTATACAGTTCAAGTGATCAAGGACATCATTAGGGCAACATCCACATGTGATAAATGCAGCGATCAGGAATTTGTTGGTAGTTTATTGCACAAGAAGCAGCACTTGTTAACTCTGTGAAATCTAAACTGGGTTCCAAATTTAGCATTGTGAAACCCAGCCTGATGAATTTTGCGCCTCATTTATCTATAAGTTGCAGGTCACCTTAGAATGTGACTTTAGGGTGGTTTTAATGACTACATTAGTATGTGTAAAATACTTAGAACATCAACGGATATAACTGCTCAATTATTTTAACAATCACTGACAATATTACTTTTATAGCTACCACTACTGTATGCCTACTATTATTATTATAACTAAAGAATATTCATCTTCAAATTTTACCTAGAGGGAAAATACTGAACACTTTTCTCCTAAATGTGGATTATAACAAAGAGGTACATTAAATATTGTATTAGAAATATTAGTGAGACAAATAAGTAAAATTCATAAAATGAAGAAAAGAAATGAACACATCCCACTCCTTACAGAGGATAACTGTAAATATAAGAAAACCTGAGACATGTAAAAAGCACCACTGAAAGTAAGTGAATTTCACAAGGTGTCAATAGGCAAGGCCAATATAGAAATAATTACATAAAATGCACTAGTACCAAAAAATTTAAAAAATAAATTTGACAATTAATTTTATAATGGTTGTAATAAAAACAACTTACTTAGCAATAAATTCATCAAGACATCATTGACCTTTATACAAAATGTACAAACCATTAATTAAGTTTAACTAATTAAATGGAGAGCTATACTAAGTGGATGGATTTAAATATCCAATACTGCTATCAAGTCTTCTCAAATTTATCTATAGTGTTAATAAAGCCTGAATCATTATTAACTGGTTTTGTGTAGAAATTGACAGATGGATTCTAGTATTCATATGGAAATGCAAAGTGCAAATGGTAAAGAAATATTGAAAAGGCAGAAGAAAATTAAACTGATAGTAAAGATGAGTGTATCAAAATCTTTTAGATATAGGTTTTATTGATTGTTGATTTTTAAAGACAAGTCTGTGAAACAGATATAGATTTTCTAGAAGTCATTTTCCTTAACATGCCATTAAATATGATTAAATAATTGTTTTAATAACATAAAGTAACAGTGATATTGTGTATGACCATTTGAAGACATAGCTACTCACCTGTAAAGTAAGGTTATAATCTCAAAATACAGCAATAGGTACATTTATAAATTAGAGAAATCTTTGTCTTAAATTCACTGAATGACAGCCATGAATATCCATAGCTCAGGAGTTTTGAAAAGGCTAAGACCTATGTTTGTGTTAAAGAGAGAAACATAAAATAATTCATAAAGCAAACTCTCAAGAGATTAAGGGACAAATATTCAGAGCATGAAGTGGGATTTGGGCACTAACTCTCAAAAGCACACTATGCTCACGTAAATTCAAGAAGCCATGGTTCTAAAGTGCTTTATACTAGAAAATAAAAATGTAGTTTCATTTCTTCGATATAATACCAAAGTGCAGAAAAATTATTCGGTCAGTGAAATAACTTTGGAGCAAGACAATAAGATCCATTGTCACAGCAAAGACATATTTCACTATTTATAATAAAAAGTGAAAAAATAATTCCGAATATTTAATAACAGAAAGAGCAAGCTGGTCTTAATAATCGTTCCATACAAATATGCATAAAATTTCATGTGTAAATTTAATTTTCTTCTTTTAATTTTCTCTTTGAAAAACAAAAATCATCACAACAAATTATTGCCCTTCATTCAATTAATATTTGAAAATAATATGAATATCTTATTACAAATCACAAAATTTGTCAACACATTATATTCTAACTATATAAAATATTATAAATCAATAATATCTGCAAGATAACAGAGAAAAATGGTTAGAATTTATTTTGTTTCTAAGTTTTCCTAGAAAATACTAAGGGATTTTGATAATTCAGTGCTTATCTCTAATTCTTCAAATTCAACTAGTTAAAAAAATCATGTTTGCCTTCAGTTGACAATAACATTTAACCTAAACATTTAATTGTTTACAGAAGAGGATTGTACTAATTGGTTTTTCCTGAATTAATAGTTTTTGGTTTACAAAAAAAAATTACACTGTAAATTATCAGTTAACATCCAAGGAAATAATTGACACTCATAACATTCCAAATACAGCTAATAAATAACTGCAAATATTCTAAATTCTGTCAAGTGAGTTTTATGCTAACAACCACATCAAATTTCTGGTTCCTGAAATTTGTTTATGTAATTAATATCTAATTACATAATTTAATATTAGTATGATTAAATAGCAGTGCAAAATGTATCTGGGTTTCAATGATAGCAATGTTGAATATTCCAGGTTCAGTGAAGGTGAGCTTCATGTCTGAATATTTATTTCTTTATTTTTGAGGTAATTCTAAAAGACTGGGGATAGTGTTTTATAAAATTTAAATATATTCTACACTTAGGTTTCCTTTTATTTTCTTGTTTCATTATAAACAGAAAATTAAGAAATTCACATTTTTCCTAATAAATGAAAACAAGGAAGTATGCATTTTGTACATTGCAAAATCTGCCTTATGGGGTAAAAATAGCTTGTGTTTGAAGTCAAATCAATGTAATTAGAGAAAAGCTTTACAGGCAATTATAATTCCCCTGAACTATAGAAGTTTATCTCATAGAACATGGTATCTTCTCAGGAACTTATGTATTATGAAGAACTTCATCTAATTGGTTTGCTAAATGGAATTTATCTAACTCCACTGAGTTTTTTTTGAATCTGAGATTTTATGATAAAGCTCATTCATATTATTGTCTTTAATGTACAGAATTTTAATAGGAGTTTATCCCCATCAGGGATTTGGATAATATGATGGAGGTAATTTCTTGATCAATTTGCCACACCTAAGCTACAGGTAAAATCTAATCTATGTTGAATGCAAGTCAAAGAGCAAATACCAGATACAAATTTCTCACAGTTGATGATTCAACATAAAACTATCTCAGTTCAGAAAAAGTACATAAAAGAACATAGATAATAAAAAATTAAATACTAAATATTAATAGATACAACAAATCCAATGTCTAAAGGAATCAGAAATGTTCTAACCTTCAAAATGCACAGTTATATAATAACTATTATTCAGAGAAAGTGGCAACTACCTCAAAAAATGAAGGTCAGAAAGATTAAGACACAGTAGCGGAATACTGAATCTTAAAGTGTATTATTTTTTCCAAATTGCAATAGAAAGTAAATGTTCTTTTTTGTAAAACAAATGAAGAATCCTATATTTAAGAAATCAAAAGCAAAAATTTGAAGGGATGTAAGAGTTGTTCTCAGGTATAGTTATACATAAAAGTCAGTTGAGGAGCCTTTAAAATTCCGATTCACATGATGTCATGTCAAACTAATTTATGTAGCATCTCTATAGCCAGAATTTGGAATTTCAGTATGAAACGGGTATCTTTTCTATTTGCTTCCCTCAACACACATACATGCATGTACACACATACATAATTTCTAGTAAACAATGCTCATTTCTAAGGAATTTAGCTCAACTGACAAGCATTGCATGACTAAATAGGACAGGATAGACTTCAAAAATCATTCAGTGTACTGTCCCTAGGGAATTTTTATTATGGATGTCCTGTTGAGTTCTAAAACATTATTTATTGACTTCTGTTCAGTGAATGTAGTTTACCATTTACACAAGTCAGTGACAAATACATCCATGTTCTAATATAGATGCTATATTGGAGAACAATTTCTAGTTCTTACTGAAGCTTGACAATACAATCAAAATAGACTTTGCCTGAAGTAAAGAAACAAGAACCTTCATCTTTTGTGTCAATTTCAGGAATGATTAACTCTCAAATAACCTTGAACGGACTTACATTTTGATTTTTCCAGCATTGTTGAAATTTAAAGAATTTAGAAGACTGGTTATTTTAAAAGAAACATTAAGCAAACTTTTAAAAAGTCAATTGCTTTTATTAACAGGAAAAGAAATAGGTGATAGAAAATCATTTCTCATGAAAATCACAAAAGATTAAATATTTATTCAAGTAATCTATTTTTCCATAGCTTTCTCACTATTTCTTTGTTTTTTTTTTTCTTCTTAATGTATGCATTTTAAAATACTCTGTTGAGGATATCTAGACTAACTGACAAGTTTAGAACATAAATTCTAAAAAAATAAATATTTCAATTTGGTCACTTTATGAGATATACTTTTCAAAGTTATATCCTGGTTATGTCATTGGACTAAACTCTTCCTTTAGGCACTTTTTACTAACCCTCTTTTGCATACCCTCCCAACTCTAACACCTACTATACTTCATAATGATGCCACTTCAATTACATGTACATTTAAAATATAATTTACAATTTTATCTCTAAATTGAACTGAAGGCAAAGAGGAGACATTGTGGGTTGAGCAAAAAACCTGTAGGAATTTACTTGTTAAAAAAAATGAAGCATATATCAATTTCAAAAGTTTCAAAATACAGAAAGATGAGTAAGAAGGGCTAGAAAGCAGGATCGGATTTCTATTTTAGATGCCAGGTTCAATGTCAGGACATCATTTACTCAAGTCAGTGACAAATACATTCAATCTCTATAGTCAACTTTACCATATCACAATTACTCAATTGAGGGGTTAAATGCTTCCCAAAAGGGCTTCATGAACCATACTGAGTCTAGAACTTGGAGTTAATGAATACTGTTAGCTCAAATGCACAGAACCATCAGAAAGTGGTTCAATCTGTCCTGTCACAGTTTTCTTACTAAGAAGGTTCAGTGAATCAAGAGCCAGAAGATAGATTCTCTAACCTCTCTACATGAAACAAAATAAAATATGAGGATCCTCAATTTGAATTTCAAATTAAAAAACATGAAAATCATTAATGAAAATTTTTTAATATTTGTACTAACCAACTAAGCCCTCTAGTTCCATTATTTTGCATACCTCAGACACACTGCTGTTAAGGCATACACTTAGGATTCGGATTGGTTGTTGGCAGTAGAAATATCATTTTGTTAAATTAGAGTCAATAGAAATGAGGGTGGCAATTTGGGGTTTCTAAAAACTCGGACTCAGGATTGGTCTCAATTTATATCTTTCTATATAAATGAAGCATTTCCTGAGGGTTATCTACAAAGAAATATTAACTAATAATTGAAGGATGGATTATTAATTCTTTTGCCAGCTTAGTGTGCTATAATGTAGAATACTCAAGGGGTGAGACAATTGTTTCTAACATTTTAATGGAGAGAAATTAAATCAGTCATCAAGGGGTCCTGAGCAAACAGCATCTTCAAAACCTCCATGTTTATAATCTTTTCATTATGGGTATAATTTAACAAGACTATCAATTTCAAGAATGATCATTTCAGCTTCTGCTGTAAAATTTAAACTCATAACTTTAACTATGGTTGGTTCAAACACCCCACTTACTTACTATCTCAAGGTTTACCATTGATTAAATCAAGACCAAGAGGCATGGATTATGAGAATGGTTTCATTGATGATATTAATGTCTGTACAATTTGTAAGCTAGGACTTTACAACGTGCCTAGTACAAAGGAAAACAATGGTTAAAATACATTAATTTTACATATTTGATTAATATGTGAATTAATCAAATTAATCAAGTGTAGTTACTCAGTTTGGATGACTCTGTTTGCCAAAAATATTCAAATGCAATCTTCCATATGTTCTTAACAGGTAGGCATTCCTTATGATTGTAATTTCATTTTCTATGTAGTTTTGTGGGATAATTGGTACTCTTTTAGTAGCATCCTAAAAAGAGGCCAAACAAGTGAGTAGTGAACTAATGTGCACATGGTGGACTAACTTCTGGGGGTGAAGATATTTTAGAACAGCAGCAAAAATTCACTCTTCTTTGAATCAAATCATTCAATCATCAACATTGATAAATAATGTTAGGATTAAAATTTACTCTCTATGTAGCACTATCCAAATAGTTTGAATATCGCAATTAACACTCTTCCTTGTAATTTAGTAAATCAGCACAATGGTTCATATATCATCATGCAGGGTTTGATAATAAATAAAAGATAGACTCATTCTTCTTGTTTTACAACATGAATTCTCTAAATTTTCAAAGCTGAGTGACAATGCTGAATTTACCAATATCACAGTCTTAATGAGACTCATTATATCATGTCTCCTTACCCAGAAATATTTGTATCTACATGCACCTTAATAGTATGCAGATATATGGTACCTTCATTAGGGAAATATAATACTTAATATCCATAAGTTTCAGATATAGAATAAATGTAAAAACATTAAATCATACTCTAAATCAGAAAAATTAGATGGATTATATTAAAAGTGGAATTATTTTTTTGGATGATCACATAATAGCATTAACACTTTGAATTGCTTATAACTATATTTGTATTTCATACTATAATTATTTTTACCTGGGAAGAGTAGGTGTGACCATCTGAACCACAAACAGGGCTGGGATGAAGCATGGGGCATGACTTGCAGGTAGATGACATTGGACCCCTCCATTGCTTATGAGCTGCTCCTGCATCTTTCATGCTGTTAAAAAAAATTACGCATTTATTTGAAAAAAATTCTATCAGAATCATGTCCTTTAATGTCATTCCGACTCTTGACAATAACTGAGAATCAGTAAACTTGCTCATCTACAATGCACTAACCCATACATGCCCTTCATCATACACTTTTGCTTCATATACTAAGATATTCCTATAATAAAGTAAGGAGATATTGAAATAGTGTTTACACTAGTGTTTACACTAGTGAAATAGTGTTTACACTAGTGTTTACACTAGTGAAATAGTGTTTACACTAGTGTTTACACTAGTGAAATAGTGTTTACACTAGTGTTTACAGAGCATAGTCACATTCCATTACAGGTATTTTTGTTTTTAATTCAGTTGTGAAATATTTTATTTATCTATTTGTTTATCTTAAGTTGAGGCAACATTAGGATTTTGATAATCCCAGAATCAATAATTGTTCAACAACAAAGACTCACACATCTGAAACCTTCTAAAGAGTCAGTGGAGTATTCCACTAGGAGAAACATTACACATCAGAAAACAAACACCTAATTCACATGTACCTAATGTGCCCCTGAAATTAAGAACTGCCTAATTTTTAAGAAAATAGAGTAAAAATATACATTTTCTAGTAATAACCAGTATTTAGATAGCAAATTCCTTTTCTATTGTGTAGAAATGCCTCTGAATGGGGCCACAAGATTTTGGTCACAAATAAAGGGGAAACCGACTCTCTACTGCCTACACTGAAAATTATTTATTTGCTTCACTAAAACAGCTGTTTCTCTGAGTTTGTGTGAATTATTTACAAAGAGAGAGATTCAAGGACTTAAACACAAGAAGTAGTGAAGTATAATCCATACACAAACATGTAATTTTACAAGTATGTTTGTAAAGTAGTGTTCCTTCTTATCCAAATTGCTTTTTAAGAGAGTAACAATGTCTATTAGAATGAAAAAAGGTGTTTTACTGGAAAACATTTGTTTCCTTTTTGTTCACTTTTTGTCATGAATAAGCCAAACCTATGAAAATGTCATCATAATGCCTATTAGGTGTACTAAGAATTATTATAGGGAAAGAAGTTCAAAATATGTTTTAAGTTTTGATAAAATGTGGGCAGGCAGGAAAATGTTTATGATCATGTCTTCCCCTCCCACCAAAATTTTTTCATGAATTCTATCAAAGCTCTAAACACACTGGCTTCATTTCAATTCTGTTAATAATAACAAGAAAAACACTTTAAAACCTTCTCTGTGAGAACTTATCTCATAAGAGATACAATGAAAGAAATAATCATGTTGATTTTACTGATTAAGCAATTGTTTTAAGATTCCAGTTGTGGATTTAAACAATGACTAGGAAACCTGGAGTATTACTCCACAAAATTTTAAGTCATATAAATGATAGAAATAGAAGAGAACATTTTAAAAAATTCAATATTCCCCATGTGTTGTTCTTTTGCTTTGTATAATCAAGAAATGTCATAAAATGATGCAAAATATTGTTCTTCAGGTATACTAAACAGTTTTGGACTTCTAATGAATAAAGGTATTTTATTATAGTACAAAATACATATCCTTTATGCCTTGGAAGATATATGCATATCAGCAATATAATTTGAAGAAAACTTTCTTGTTTCAAAATTTACATGATCATCGAAAGAACATAAATGATATTAACAAGATGGCCCACTGGAAAAATATCTCATTCCAGTCTGTTTCTGACCATAAGTATGCAAATAGAATAAAATGCTAATTTATTTGCTTTGTTTTCACCTTAGGAATAAAAAGTAGTATCTAAATCTTAATTTCTTGAATATATTTACTTCCTAATAAGTATACATTATTAATTATCAATGATTTTTGCTTCAGGGAAGAATTTGATGATAATCTGATAATGCAACACTCAAATGAACAAAGATATTTTTTGAAAATATCAACTGATGGTGTTGATCTATCTCTTGTCAACTCAACACCTAACATTTCAATTCCTTTTAAGCAGTTAGCTTTTTAAATTCTGCCTGATGTGAAGGAATTCTTCCTAAAGGGAAGATCAACCTGGAATTGTAATTGCCAATTACTGGCCATAACTTTTCAAGATACAAAGTTGCCCTCTTGACTCTTTTGTTTTGGGTTTTAGAAAAAGACAGATGGTTTAAGCAACATAAAGCAAATTGTCTTTTGGGGATGACAAAATTGTATGAAAGTTAGGAAGTCGCGGAATTTGTTAAAACTGTAGTGATCACCATTTGTTTCATGTGAAGTCTGTCTCTGAATGACAGTAATTTAAGCGATGCAGGGAACTATCATAAACAATCTGTTTTAACTTTTAATAAGTTACATATACTATCCATACCAAAAAAGGCAATATTGGAATGCACTATTAAAAATGTGGATATTAAACAGCAAACATTATATTTTAAAAATTGGCATAGCTTTTCTTATATATTAACAGAAAATATACTCTATATCTTACAAACAACTAAAATTCACAGGTAAAAAAATCATTAGTAGACATTTTAAAAAGTTTCTGTATTGTGGCAGATCTTACTGGATTTATTGTGCTGGTCATTTTGCAACATATATAAACATTTAATCGCTTAAAACAATTATATAATATATAATATATATCATATATTATGTATATGATAATATATATCATTTATTATATATTATGTATAAGTTTAGTAATATATTATCATCTATAATATATATGGTTTATTATTTGATATATAATTGATTCAGACTTTATATGTATATATATGCAATGTACATATATATCTTAATTTACTTCAATGAAAACAAAAACAATGCAATTATGAAGCTATTCCTAACAGAAACAAAATATATTTTAAAAGATAATTATAATAATAACTTGGTTTATATTTACTTGATTAACTAATATGATGCAGAAAATCAAAGTAATAAATTATTTAGAGATCAAAATGATTGAATATCATAACTTACACTTTGAAGAGAAGTGGATAATTTACAATATAATCCACTTTCATTGGACAATGTTAAGACAAGGTTACAGTTAATTTATTACTAAAGTAAAATATAATTCAAATCAGGTTTATTTTTTGGAGTCATATATTTGAACATAAATGTTAATTATATACTAAACCATTCTGTGAACCTAATTTTATATCAAAGTATGTTTCACTGACCTTATTCTAAAACTATTTTACAGTGAGGGACTAGAAATATAAACACTAGACTTGTCCACTGAACTCATAGTGAATTTAAATGAATAATGCATCTGAAATGTATGAAGTGTAGGAGATATCAAATTCAGACTATAATATTTTAGATACTTGTTTGTACTTATTTAATTCAAATAGCTTATTTAATTCACATAACTATTCAATTATGTGAATTATGTACGATTCAAATAACTTTGAATTAAATAAGAACAAACAGTTGTTAAAAACTTCACGTAAACTATGAAAATGTATAACCGGTGGCAAATAATCTTGGCTATACAAGATAAACAGATTTGTATCAATAAGCTCACATACTGAAATCATACCTAGCATCTCTGATTACAACATTATCGATCTAGAAATCAACCACACACAAAAAAAGCAAGATAAAATACTAACATGTGGAAAGTGAGCAATGTACTGTTGAATGGATACTGAATTAGTGAAGAGATCACAAAGAAATGAATAAATTAAAAAATGAGGACACAATTATCAAACCCCATGGGACACAGCAAAGGCTTGCTAAGAGCAGTGTACACAGCGATATACAGGTCCTCAGCAGGAAGAGAGCTCAAATAAAGAGTCATATCTATAATCTTAGACTAGAATAACATGATGAACAAATAAAACCAAAGCCAGTAGAACAAATAAAACCAAAACCAGTAGAGTGGTTCCAAAGGAAATAGAAATAAAAAGAGTTCAAAAGATTAATGAAATCAAAAGCTGACTCTTTGAAAGAATAAACACGCTAAATAAAACCTCTAGCTAGACTTTCAAAGAAAAAGGAAAAAGGGAGAAAACTTAAATAAATTGTATCACAAACAACCATGTCTACATGGATTTATTCCAGGATCACAAAGATGGCTCAAAAACTGAAAATCAAATACCAGATGGTATCTTATATGTGGAGTAGAGAGAGACGAAACAAAAAATAAAAACCAAATGGAGAACAAACACTAGAAACGTCATTGGAATTGAGGCAACCAGATGATGAGGAGGGAAAAGAGTAAACTTGGCTGGGATACAATGGACTATGGTGCTTGTGAAGCCGGGACCCAAAGATGAACCCAGTTCCGAATATGGGCATTGCAGACATCTGCATCTGAAAGACAGAGACTAAAACTAGCCTGAGGCCAGTTCCCTCTTTTAGAGTAAAGTGGTTACTCTAAAAGTAACCAGGGAGACTGGGGTTATGTAATGTAGGGTCCTGAGGTCAAGTCAGGCCCAGAGAGCAAAGGGAGGTAACACACCAAGGGGGGATGGTCAATGGGAAGCAGGGAGAAGGATAAAAAGAGGGGAGGTGGAGTGTGGAGATATACACAATTTTGGAGAGGAGCTTGGAGAGTGGAGTGAGAGCGAGAGCCTGGAGATTGGGATCAGGTGCGGAGATTTGGGGCCTCGGAAGAAGAACCCGGCT
>PVHY01000305.1:195628-261260 GCA_004024945.1 Uropsilus gracilis
AGCCCCACCTGTGTTGGTTGGATTCATCTGGTACCAACTGGAGCGACAGGATTGGGAGTCAAGGTCCTGGCATTTCCAACCAGAAGTGCCCTAAGACTGAGGTAAACCCCACGAAGCTCCTTGAGGAGCAGAAGTGGGGCTCTATTCTGTTTGGAACATTTGTGAGGGTGTGGACTCTTTCGGTTTGGTTTTTTTTCCGTATCTGTAAATAAATCTCTTGTCTATCCTGGTTGTTAAGGTTGATATCTGAGCAGCTGCTGCGCGCAGGCGGGAGAACCCATAGGAAGGAGGAATTTAAATGGGGGTGTCCCTATCCCCCCGATAACACTTGGTGGTGGATATGGTATGACCCTATACCTGAAAAGTAAAAGTGGAATCCTATGCCTCTAAATCATACACAGTATTGTACACTGATGTTAGTTACCTCTATTAAAAAATAGCAAATTCATCAATAATTCCAATTATTAACATTCAGAATAAAGCACATTTCCACCATAAACTCTTATCACTTTCACCTAATTTTACAGTGCATGAATTAAGATTTGATTTACAAAAACTATGATTGTTAAAGAGCAAAGAAAGTATCTGAAAAAATGTACTTATTTTCTTTAAAAACTGGCAGATACAATTCAAAAAGGAAAAATACATAAACTTAACATTAGAGAACAGTTAACTCTAAATATCACTAACACTTGTCAAAAGATAGAAAATATTTTGTTTCTTCAGTCAAAATATATTTTATATATGAAAAACATCTTGATTTTGAAAATTTCTTCTGTTTCTTTGTTAAAAATACAGAAGGAAATCTTTGTTGCTGCTGCTGAACAAATAAACCTGACATCTTTACAGAAGCCTTTAATGGCTAAATGCTGCATTTCATTTTAGAAAGCAATCATTAAAGGTCACCCAAAGTTCAGAGAAAGAAAATAAAGCTTTTCTCCCTTATGTTATCTTCATGGATGTCATTATTATTGGCTTACAACTTCACTGGAAAAGGAAAGTTACTGAATAAGAAAGAAGAAGCTATCATGTTTTGCTTGAGTCTGATTTGTAAGACAGGATTGAGTATAAAACGTTCACTATACAGTAGTGCTCATAGGAAAATGTGGACAAAAACCTCCATGAATTACAATCTATAAATTCATTTCTAGATACATCTAGAAATTCATTTCTAGATACATCTACAGCAAATAAAAAAATAAAGGAAAACATTAACCTGGGACTACATCAAACTAAAAAGCTTCTGTACAGCAAAAGAGACAACAGAGAAAACAAAAAGAAACCCAACTGAGTGGGAAAAATTTTTTGCCCTACATACAAGTGATAAGGGTCTGATAACAAAGTTACACAAAGAACTCACACAACTTAGCAAAAACAAAGTAAAAAAAAAAAAAAAACAAAACAAAACCCAGTTAATGAATGGGGAAAAGAATTAAAAAGACACTTCTCTAAAGAGGAAATACAAATGGCCAACAGACAAATGAAATTGTTCAACTTCACTAGCAATCATGGAAATGCAAATCAAAACCACATTGAGATACCATCTTACACAGTAAGAAAGGCACACATCCAAAACACGGGCAACAAGAAGTGCTGGCAGGAATGTGGAAAGGAACACTCTTACACAGCTGGTGGGAATGTAAACTGGTCCAACCACTATGGAAAGCTGTGTGGAGGACCCTCAAATTAGTGAAAATGGAACTGCCATTTGACCCAGCAATTGCTCTCTTGGAAATCTACCCAAAGGAGACCTCAATGTGGGTACAAAGGGACACCTGTGCTCAGATCTTTACTGCAGCACTATTTATAATTGCAAAGACAAGGAAGAAACCTAAATTTCCCCAAACAGATAACTGGATGAAAAAGATGTGGTATATATACACAATGGAATATTACTCATCAATTAAAAAACAACAAACTGGATGATTTTTTTGATAACATGAATGTACTTAGAAGAAATCATATTAGCAGAAACAAATCAAAAAGAAAAAGGCAGACATCAAATGGTTTCACTATTATATGGGAAATGGGAAAGATAAAGCCATGAAGAAAAGTCAAACAAGTTGACAACCAAATTGAAGTACAAAATTGGGGTGGAGGGGTTGTACAGTGTAGGAACAGTCAGGGAAGTTGGGGGTGTGAACCCTGGGGACTACAGATATGTGAAATTTATCTATAAATAAATTATTTAATAAAAATACAGTAGTGCTCATAGTATTTATCAAGTTAACTAGAAAAGGAAATTTATGCTATTACTACACAATATTTTACTATTCCAGGATTGTATTTAATTTTTGTCCTGAAAACATATTTCTAAGTAGGTGTTAATTCTATGTAATCAGGAATAGTCTGACTTACTAGACAAAGAAATGTTCTCCAAGATATATGATCTCCATAACCTGCACCGTATCTAAAATGTTAACAGACTAGCCTTTTACAAGAGTTTTAATATTTTTATTTATTGTATATTACTACTGATAATCATCTATCTCATTTTAGGAGATGAATTAGGCATTTTTAAAAATCCATCAGTATTTCACCCTATACAGTTGGGACTACATCAAACTAAAAAGTTTCTGTACAGCAAAAGAGACAACAGAAAAAACTAAAAGAAAGCCAACCAAATGGGAAAAAAATTTTGACCTCCTCAGGAGTGATAAGGATTTAATAATGCAGATCCATAAGGAACTTACACAACTAAACAAAAATGAAACAAGAAGCCCAATCAAAAAATGGGGAGAAGAACTAAAAAGACACTTCTCCAAAGAGGAAATACAAATGGCCAACAGGCACATGAAAAATTGCTCAATGTCACTGGCAATCAGGGAAATGCAAATCAAAACCACACTGAGATGACACCTTACACCAGGAAGAACCCCCACATCAAAAAAACAGGCAACAATAAGTGCTGGCGTGGATGTGGAGAGAAAGGAACACTCTTACACTGCTGGTAGGAATGTAACATGGTCCAGCCACTATGGAAAACAATGTGGAGGACCCTCAAACTAATGAAAATGAAACTACCATCAATCCAGCAATCGCTCTTCTGGGAATCTACCCAAAGGAGACCTCAATGTGGGTACAAAAGGACACATGAACCCGGATGTTCATTGCAGCACTGTTTATAATTGCAAGGACATGGAAACAACCCAAATATCCCAAAACAGACAAATGGATGAAAAAGATGTGGTATATATATACACAATGAAGTATTACTCATCAATTAAAAATGACAAATATGATGAATTTATTGAAACTTGGATGTACCTAAATGAAATACTAGCAGAAACGAGTCAGAAAGAAAAAGACAGAAACCAAATGATTTCACTAATATATGGACAACCAAATGAAAATACACAAGGGCAGGGTGGGGACCAGCTGTAGTTGTCAGGGAGGGGAGATGGTGGGTGACCCCTGGAGATTAAATGGGGATTAAAATGATGTGAAATATATAAACAAATAAAATAAATGAAGGAAAAAATTGTCACCTTTTATAATAGTAGCTATGTACCCTTCATATATATACCTGACAATGTGTGCAAGAACTGCTCTTTTGGAAGGTACCAGAGTCTAATTATACTGAATGCATGGAGTTCAATTTTTATCAAAGACAAAATGATAAGCTTAGCTAGACTGAAGATTTCTCATAAACCCAGAAGTAATAATAATATAATACATACTAATTGTACTCATATTTTGAGTCCCAGCTTTTTTTCTATTGTAAAAAATATTTTCAACTCTCCAAGTACATTTCCACTTCCTATGTTGTGGTCCACATCCCTTCTTTGTAACTTTTCCTTTCACATTCTTATCTTTTAAATTTACTTTTATCTTTCTCATTCTCAAATTACCCAGTATATCCTCCTGGTCTCATATCTGAGCCTCTTTCTTGTACCTGTGATATCTGCTGAACCATTAGGAGTGTGACTATGGCAAAAACTCACTTCTTTCTTACCTCTCTGATTTTTTCTCCTAGCTTTGAGTTTAGAAAATAACAGAGCAAAGGCCCATATTCTGTGTCCTAAAAATACTTGTATCATCTGTATTCCTCAATTCATAAGTAAATAGCAAAAAGCTGGATAGCCATAGAGGTCATTTTAATCACAGTAAGGACTGAATATAAATTGAATCAAACCACATCATCCTTGGAGTCACCATACTAAATATTCTGACCTATCTATAATTAGCTCAATCACAGTCTTGATTTCCCTCTGGTTAGATCATTTTTCCAAAAACAGAATTTCTAAAATTGGGCAATGAATTTGTTTCCTATGCCTGCTATAACAAACTACCCAAAACATTCTGGGTTAAAATAAGAGAAACATATTTTAAGTTCAAAATCAGTTTTACCAATTTTGAAATCAAGATGTGGCTGCACTGTATGCCACTGGGTTTCTAGGTGGTAATCTTCCCTTTTGCCTCTTTGTTCTCTGAAGGCATTCCTGGCTTGGAACATATTTCTTTCTACTCCATCTTCAAGTGCTATTCAGTGTTTCTTCAAGTTAATGATACTGATTGATCCCAGGACTTAGGCAGTAGACATATCTATACTTATGACCAGAAAAAAGGAGGGGAGGGAGAGAAGAGATAGAGTCTCTGGTTGAAGTGTTAAGGATGGCTCCTCTTTTCTTGTCTTTATGTTAATTAAATAGTAGAGATTCTATAGCATCATTTTCTTCCTTATAAAATTTCTAAACAATTTATAAAATGAATTATTGTTAAAATTATACCATACCGTAAAAAACTAGTCGATTAAGATAGAATAAAATAATAAAAATGATTCTAAATTGAAACAAGACTCTTATTTTTCTTAACAATTATCTTTATGCTATAAGGGAACACATTACAGCATTTTATATTATTGCCTTCAGTAGATTTAGTCTAAGAACTCCTTCAGACCCATGATTTAGAATTTTTACATGACTTCATTACTCACCTAGGAAGAAAGCATCAGAAAATTAATAATCTGGTTCTACACAACTGTATGGGAAAACGTGATTTATACAAGCTTCTTTCTAACCATATATTAACTCCTTTTTAAACAATGCTAATTTAGTGCATTCTTTAGCTTCCCACTTGACTTCTGAGTAATAAATTCCATTGAATCTACAGCCTCATGCTAATTGCCCTTGACAGATATTGTACTATGGTCTCTCTTGACCCCCTGACAATTTTTATTTTTTTATGACCATTTGGAGGTCACATAACATACCGGAGAGTATGAGTACCTTATATTTCCAAACATCTATACTAGCGTTGCCTGCAAGAGGTAGCAAGCTGGCTAATGATTTAATGTGCATACTATTATTTCACTCATCAAAGGCTAGGAAGTAAAGTACTGTACTCCAAATTAGAGAGTTCCTGATTGTAGACTCCCAAGCCTAAATGAAAATAGCCCAAGATGAAGGGAAGTTAAATGGATAACAATATCCATGGCAAGTCTATTGTAGACTTTACATGAATAATATTTGTGATTTCTCTTTGTTTTTCTCCTTGGAAGTGCTGATCTCTTCTTCGTTTTATTTATACTGATTTGATAAAATTCAAGGTTGGATTTGGTATGTAAATAAACAAAGAAATTATCTTATCTTTAACCTACTGTTATTCAGACATCCAAGTTTAAGTAAGGAAGTGTTTCATGGCTTAGAAAATGGCAAATTGACATGCACTGGGCTTACATTGAAGATTAGCATGGAAATATTATTAATTTATTTAAACAGGACTTTTCCTTAGCAGATATATGATAAAAAATTTGATATTTCCAAGTTCCTTTAATAATTTCCCAACTACAGACCACATAAATCTTTCCAGTAAGTCTGCTCAAAATAAATTCAGTAGATCTGTGTTATATACTAACTTGATTTGTAGAGAAATAAACATTATAAGGATATCTACAAAAATAATTTTGTCTCTGAATCAACAGAAAGAACAGGACTTCCCCTCTACCACCAATACTACCACAAAGGTTTAACATGTATATATCAAACATGTATATAACATGTTTCTTGGTTTAACATGTATATAACAAACTTTACTGTATTATTGCTACTGAAAATTTGAAGTATTTTCATTAGCAAATAGCATCATGATAAGTATTAAAGATATATGAAGCAATCAAAATATTACAAATATCAAAAATGTATTTTATCTTAATGTAGTTAAAATGAAAGTAATTACAAGACTACTTAAAATGAAAGTAATTCAAGACTACTTAGTTGCAGTTAGATATCAACTTAACTATTCCAATAGAATCCATATTTAAAAAAATAATTTCTCTAACTTCCCAAGAATAGAATCTTGTCATTCCATTTGACAGCCTGACAGAATTAAAAAGAAAAAAATAGAAACATAATTTTGAACAAAATATTTATTGAAATCAATGTCATTCTTATAAATCTCCTAATATGCAAGATGAATGAATACATTCCAAGTTCATCCTATTTAACATAACTAATGGAAATCACAAGAAAACATTAAATTTTCCTTTTAATGTCATTCATTTTAAAGAGTATATGAATTTTCTCTCCTACTGAGAAATAAAATGTTACTCTTCTTGAAGTTACACACATAAATTTACACAACCAAGGGGTGAATGGTTACTAGACAGATTTTTTCAAAATTCAGAGAATATTTTATAGGAAGATTATTGTTTGAATAGCATCTTTATCATTGCCATCAAGTAAAAATAAATTATGATATAATAATCCCTTTGGTGAAGCTAAATTTTACAAACCCTTAGATTGGAACGAAATGCAGATGTTGGATAATTGGTGAAGCTTTACTAAATATAGAACATGAGAAGAAATGAAAATGAAGTTTATAAATTATTCATTGAGTTTTATATTCAATAACCATGAGAACCCTCTGGGTTCTTAGGATTTTGTCAGCATACTTAGAGCCACACAGCAGGTAAGGCTGCTTCTTCAGGACTTCAGTTTTCTCAAGGAAAGAGGAAAATTAAACATTTTTAACAGAAAATTGTCACCTCTGGCATTAGCTTCAGGCTACAGTCTCTGGATCTCACTTGAAAAAAAAATACTTGGCGGAAAGATTTGAGATGTTTTTTCTGATGACATTGAACTTAACCTTCTTTCTTCAACAGAATGGTAAAATACTGTTTTTGCTTTCATTTCTATGCAACCCAACTGCTGGTAAAAGATATTTTAATTTCTTCCCTTTTCCTATATATAACCTCTGGGCTCTTTTCCTAAGGGGGCTTAGAAAAAGTGAATAATAGGTAGTTATACATAATCATTTTCAGGTCAAAAATATTCCTAAATTTCTGCTTTAATGTTTCTGTAGCAAAAGATCATTTTAGTTTCACTTCATGGGGCAAAAGCCCTCTGACTTACAAAACAAGACAAGACAAATTCAATATTTTGGTTAGATGTGAAAGAGGAAAAAAGTTGGAGTGATGTCATTTCAACTTTACACAGATTATCATTTAAAAGAAGTTCAATGGGGGCTAGGTAGTCCCCTGGAGAAAGAGTCAGTATGAACTTCAATATGCACTTCATAACTACAAACACAGACCTTTCAATTAAAGATGAGATCGACTGTCCATTTATGTGCAGACCTAGTATAGTGAGATACCAAAGACCTTCTGTAATAGCGCATTGCAACCTTGATTAATAAAAGCATATCATAAAGCTAACAAAACTGCTCCCTGAACTCACATACAATAGGAGTCCTATTTTTATACATTAAATGATGGCACAATAACAAAATGCACATTTTTAATATTCATAACCTTTTTAAGTGATGCAAATATTTCATGGTGCCTATGCAAAAGGTGTAAAGCTTGCAAAACTCCACAGACTCCATGGCACTTGGGACCAAGAGGCTGAAAGAAATCTAAATGAGATGTTTATATCATGAAGTAAAATGGTGACAGTGCACTGAAATCCTTTGCACAAAGAGAAATTAGCATTTAGCTCCAGAAATAGTTTACTATTTTAAGTTCCAATAAAAATTTAAATGCCAAATGCCTTATTCTATTTTATTTAAATTCATTGATAGTTTTATATACAGCATTGCTGGCCATGCCATTCATTGCTGTGATTACCAATGAAAAGAAATATCCTTTTCATCATAATTTTATATTTTCTTCTCTTCTTTTTTTGTAATTTATTTATATATAAATTTCATATCATTGTAATCCATTTTCTTCTCTTCTATAGTTAATTTCAATTGTTGTGCCTTATCATTTTTCTATTTTTGTTGACTACAACTTTAAAATACAATCCCCAAAATGAATAGGATAAAAAAGAAACTAGATATGAAGCAACAAATGCCAAAACAGAATGAAGTTACCGTCTACAGAAGGTTTATGTACAGAAGAGTAGAATTTATTAACATTTGCTAGTGGTTCACTTACCCCAATATAGTTTGATTTTTTTAAGTCTAGAACACTCTTTCATTAAGTTGTTTTTTTTTTTTTTTTTAATGATGCTTTCATGTTTAAACACATTGCTGGGTTATTATGACTTTAGTTGGTATTTCTGAGCCTTGTGACCACTAGGTTAGAGGGAATTCTCTAGACTTAGAAAAGTCTAAAATGAGAGTAAGAAATTCCGTAGATTTTCATGCATATTAAAAAATCTTCACTTTATTCCCAGATATGTTAAAGTGTTTTACGAATTGGACATTTTGAATCTTTCATTTCCCACTTATGTCTACACTGTAGAAGCAAAGAGACCACTCAATATCATTAAATCACTTCTAATTTTTTATTCTCAGCTGGGACTACAAATTTCCTCTAGAAGATTTTGATATGATCAATGGAAGGGACACAGATTTTCAGTAAATTAAGTGTCCTTACAGTGACACTGAAGACTGGTAAATTTGTCCTTTAGAAATCTAATTTTCCAGGTAGCTTCTCCAGAAAATCAAAAAATGTTTGTTTTCAGATAATTTTTTAGTTCTTGAGTGCTCTTAGTATAGATTATTTCTTTCAAATGCAATAATAATGCTGCTTTCCTTGTTCCATTGGAAAATAAGTGATTTCTCAGCATATTTTCCCTCTAAATGAGTCCCTAAGTCACACCCAACTTGAATTATTAGTCTGAGTATTTGTAAGAAAATTAATTTCAATAACAATAGAAAATACGTTATGGCATTTAATGTATAAATTGTGTAACAACTAACAGAATGAGAATAATAATCATGCGAATGTACTGATCTTTACATAGTCTGCTGAAAAACTTTTCATTTAAATAATCCCAAATTATTAAATGTTTTACGAAGGATATGGACCATGGTATAAAGTTACATTCTGCTATTTTGGCACACCTTCTGAAAAATGATTAGTTCTATCACTTATTAATTCTACACACTATTTTGAATTTAATCCCTTTACTGGTAAATAAATTTGAGTAGCCTTCCTTAGAAAGAAAAGATTCTAGAAGCATGACTGTCATTTGAAGAGTAAAGCAGTGGGATTGCAATTATGAAGAAAATAAACAACTTTTCTCTCAAAATAGTGGAGTTAGAAGGAAGTGAGAAGGGCAAAAATGATTAGCCCAAAACTCAAAGTAATACACGTTTACATATACAAAAGCTGCCAACATAACTCATTTATTGTTTATGATATATTTATGCAGATTTTTTATCATCAATCATGACAGTATTTCACTCTATCATTATAAGCAACAAATGTATGCAGAAAGTCATATAAAATTGACATAAATCATATTTAATATTCTGTCCTTGTAAGAAGGGACAATGAGAGCTATAGTTCAATTGACAGCTCTTTATTAATTCTGCCAACACCATAAAAATGGGGGAGGGGGTAGCAGCCTTTCATAGGATAACAAATCAAAGGGAAATGACTAAAAAAAATTACTGCATTATGAAAAGGTCAGACACTTAGATTAACATAGAAGGTATTTCTGGGAAATATTTGCATTTCCTGTCAAGTGATCATGACATGAAGTCCATATAAGAAAGCTGATAATATTACCCTATAAACTATGTATCCATGAAATTAATTTATTTATGACCTCAGACATAATATTTTTGATAGGACTTATTTTAAAATCACTTACTAGAATTAAGTTTCAAATATAAAACACAATCTCAATTAAATCTACCACTAAAATATATAAATATGTCAACCTGTCACTTGCTAGAAAGTAAATGGGCTATTTTAGGGATTCCATTAGTGTCTTGCTCTATCTTTACTGACAATTCCATGCACTGATAAATTTGCTAAGTGTTTTATGAAAGAAAAGGAGATGTTAATGTCAAATTTTACTCAAACTTCAGACATGACTAAACATGATACAATATCAACATTATAAATATCAAAGTTATGCAAAACCAAAATTTAAAAAAATGCATATACTGCAAAACACTCACTCTTTTTTCTGATTTCTCAGAGATTTCAAAGCAAATATTGAATCATGTCACTCTAGTGTTAAAAAGAAAAAAAAAAGCAACAAAAACAAAATGACCAAACCACACAAAGAAAATTTTTTCATGCTCTGTTTTTAATCTTTGGATAAACAACAAAGTCTTCATCCAACATGTTTTGGATGCCTCTCCTGCCATATCCTTCCTCACAACCTTGGCTCTTGGTACCAGTCAAGACTCTTCTGCATTCAATTATTCTGTGTGCTTTCCTAGAGTCCTGGGCATGGTTGTATAAATCTTTTCTGAATCTACACACTCTCCTGGTCTCAGTTCGAGTCAATTTCACATAGAAGTCTGTTCTGAATGAAGTTCCATTCAGAAAGTATATTCCACCCCCCTCTCTCCTTTCTCTGTCTTTCTCTCTGCCTTCTCCCTCATCCACAACCTCTCTTTCCCTTCTTTCCCTTTCTCCCTCTATGCTCCCCCTTTAAGGGTGGTAGTGCTTGTAAGGAGATATGCATATAGTTCTAAGACAATAAAATATTGAAATGGGAAGTGAAGAAGGAGGAACTATTAACTAGATAAAAAAATGTGCTGGGGACAGGGGTTGGAGAAAAGAGTGTGTGTATATATATATATATATATATATATATATATATATATATATATATATATATATATACATCTCCTATATATATATATAGGAGATCATTAAATGCTCTTTGACTTCTAGATATTCTTATCCAATCCATCAATTTTGTGCAAAGTAACTCAAAACTAGAGCTTTCATAATATTCTAACCAATGAGCTGTTGTTATTAGTAAGGGGGGAATATCTTTTAGTAAATGCATTTCTTATAAAATAGGTAATGTCTTTGAATTAATTTTTTCCTTGTTAGAACCATTATTGATTGAAATTATAAACAACTAACCCATAAGGTAAAATGCCTTACTTGGTTTTACTTTTTCCACATTTTATTTAGTGACAAACCTATTAATTGGCCTAATAATGTAGAAATGTGGCATTTTTTATAGAATTAAAAAGGTATTTAAAATTCAGCTAATACAAAAATTGTGGAAATGGGGGCAAAATGCAAAATCTAATATCCATCTTTTCTACTATTACTCAACAATGTATCTTTTCTACTATTATTCAAGCAATGTAAACCTTATTTTCAGGAAAGGACTACTTAGTCCTACTGGTAATTCATTTATCCTTCTGAATGGCATGGTATAATGATCTCTAGGAATCACCTGGTAAGTGTGTCCACATTATGGCATTGTTTATACTCTCAGACCTACCAGATGATCTGGGTTGGCTTCAGCCACCATGGTCACAACTACTCTCTCAGAACAAAGCAGGTGATTACCCTTCACAAGCTGAAGTGGATTCCACAGTCAAGTCTGGTCAAGCTAAAGTGGATTCAGAAAGGACATTAGACAGACATTGGACCAACCAGCTAGTGCTCCAGAGTATTTAGAGGAATATTCATCTATTTCCATGAAAAAAAAAAAATGTTAAATTAGAATTTGGGAGACAATGTGGGGGGGTATTTTTGTGTTGTAATTTTGTCCCAGAATTAGCAAAATTAAAGTAAACGAAACCTAGTTTATGAAGTCCATTAAAAAATATGCAAACATTTGAGGGAAATTTATTCCATATACAATAGAACTTTTTCCCCAGATCAACTACAACCGATAGGGGGCGGTAAAGGCTGTACAGTACAACCCCATTGACTTTTCAGTATATGTGACAAACGTGATGTTCCTAAGATCCTTACCTCAGATGTGTACCCACTGCACTCTAAACTCACTGACTTGTTTCTACTATATGGATTATAACAAAAGTGACGTCGTATCGCTTCCTCAAGCAGAGCCTGGCTTCCTTATGACTTGGGAGCCTGCTTTTTCTTACTGCCTTGGATGCTTCCTGTGTGTTGGGGGTGGGCTGTCATGTGATGAGATGTTTATATAATTAGTCCCATGGCCAGTGAATGCCTGAAGACTGCCAAGAAACACATGGGTGAGTTTAGAAGTGGATCCTTCAGATACAGGCAAGTCTTGAAATGATTCTATCCAGGGCAGCTGCTTGAAGGCAGCTCAGTGAGAGACCTTAAAGAAGAGAATGTTGCTTAGGTGCTTTGTTCTCTAGGAGCCAAGAGCTGATACAGTATCTGTTGACAGGTTTAAGCTATTTTTAAATGTTATCCCATCTTCTTTGTACTTTCTAATAAAACGGTCACATAATAAAGTTTATCGTTTGCCTGTTTAAAACATTTTGCTTTCTAGTCCTTAAATTTTTTTTAATGAATTTACTAGTTGAATCTAAAAGGTCATGACCTCAGAAATATTAAAATATCTTTTCCCTCAAAATAATTTGCAATATTGGTAGAAAATCATATTGTTTTTATGCGATAAGAGTATCCTATTTTATGAAAAGAAAGTAAATAAAGTCAAAAACTCAAAAGCTACAAGACACAAAATTAGAATACAAATATTCTATGGAATTTGGCTAATACTTGGAAAGTATCACAGGTGTTGATATTTGCATGATACATTCAAGCAGAATTTATAGCAACTTAGCAGCTGTACTGTAAATAGTGTCTTATAAAAAACCTATTAAGCAATAATTGCTATTCAATATTCATGACTTAGCGAAGTGACTTGTTGCAATTTTAAGCCATTTTAGAATCATCATTATGTAAAAATTTGACATGTGGAAGTTGTTTATATTCGTTAGTTTGAGAGAAAATATGTTCACATATTCCTTTTTTTTTCTATATCAAAAAAACATTGATTGCATTCTACTTGAATAGCTTGTATGGTTGCATATATTTGTGTATGATTTTAACAAAACTTCTAAACAATGCCACTTGATTTAGTTGAAAGTTCACCATTCAAAGATATGACATTTATGAGTGAAAGAGTTAGTTTCTCACTAACTAGATCCAAACTTGGAGGCTTCGCCACACAAAGGACAAGTCAGAAAGAAACTGATCATTAAAAATATCAGTGTATTTGGATCTTAATGGCATTATGTAGTGAAAAACTATCTTAGAATTTGACAAAAAGAAGACACCATGAAATTACAGAAACATTTAGATAAAATCAACATCAATTTGTCTATAAATTTTTGACAGTTGGGTCAAAAGAGATTGAATGGGGGTGACATGACTAAAGCTCTGTGGGAAAGCTTCCAGATGTTCCCCTTTTTGATGATGTTATCATTTTGAAACATGTTAGCCTATTAATCAAAGGTATATTCTTATATCTCATCTTTTGGTTTAACAATTCCCTAATGTGGTCACCTACTTTCCATATGCACTACTTGTCCTTATTTTAATTCCTGTTTAAAAAAAAAAGATTAATTCATTAATCTTCAAAATACCAGGGTGGAATCTGAGCAGTAAACGCTAGTATATATTTTACTACAAAAATGCAATTTGTATATAGTCAAAATAAAAGAATAATATAAAATGTCAGTATGTTTTATTTTTTACTACACAGTATAACACAACTTAACAAATGTGTATGGCACTAATAAATATTGGTATAAATAACTATACTATTATAATGGTCACAAAGAATTTTATTCAATGCTCTTTTCTAGAAATTATTCTTCAAACAGATTTATCTACAACAGGGGGAAAGACTGTGCACAGATGTTAATATTAGTTACTGACATGATGCTTGTGTGTGTCTGGCAAAATGCTATAGCTCCTACATAATATAAAAACACCCATCTGAATGAGGAAACTGATGCATTACTCACTTTTTTTTTTTTTTTGAGACTAGGTCTTCCTATTTTTGCCTGTGGAACCGCAGGCTCTCGTTGCCCGGGGTACCACAGACTCAATCAATCCCCAGCCTCAGCTTCCCAGGTAGCTGAGATTACAGGCACGCGCCACCATGCCCAGCTATGTTTTTGGAACTAGGTCTCACTACGGGCCCCAGGCGGGACTCAAACCACGATCCCTAGCCCCGGCCGCTTCATAGGCTGAAGCTTACAAGCACGAGCCACCGTGCCTGGCCTCATTACTCACTTCTTAATCGTTTCAAACTCCACTGATGTTTTGTGAATTGTCCCATTGATGTCCTTCTAAGCATGTACCAATAGTCCACAGGATATTTTCTTTAAATATCCTATTGCCTTTTTCTTTAAATGTCTCCTTCAACATGGAATTTTTTCAGTCTTTCCTGAGATTTCGTAATTTTTACACCTTTGAATATTAAAGATGCAAAATATTGATTGAAGTGATTTCATCTGATGCTTCAAGACTAGATTCAGTTCAGGGTATGGCTAGGAGTATCATGCAGTGAGGATTTCAGCTTGTTCTATTAATAGTGTTGACTCGCTCTTGATTTTTGTCATCTGAGTATTTCTGCTGGAGCACTTTGAGTCTATGTAAATATCCATTCCTCATCAAGATTTTATTTTACTCATTTCATTTATATTGCACTGTCTTCATATTTTCTAGTTTTAGTCTATGAGCTATAATTTATCTCATAGTGTTAATATTACTGCAAGGGAACACTGTTCCTTCTACTGATGGTTGGTATTCAAAAACCAACGCCTACATAACTGTAGGTGCATAGTATTAGGATATTACTTCTCAAAGACACAGCTAAGAAACTATAGATATATATGCATGTATATGAAATGAATCTTTAAATCTATAATTTTATTACTCTTTTAAAATTATTGATATATTATTTATTTTCTTTTACATCATGATCTACCTGGGGTTCTCCCACCACCTTATTTCAATGAACCATAGTCTTAGTCTTTTGTGTGCTTCCCAGCCTCGGTTTCTTCCCCACCCTTCTCATGCTCTATGCTTCAATTTTGCTAAAAATTAGTCTTAAACTTTTCCTGTC
Organism: Uropsilus gracilis; assembly: GCA_004024945.1. NCBI lineage: Eukaryota > Metazoa > Chordata > Mammalia > Eulipotyphla > Talpidae > Uropsilus > Uropsilus gracilis. The sequence goes on from PVHY01000305.1 coordinate 210,859, forward strand.
TGTTTGACTGTTTGTTTTCCCTTTGTCCCTCATATAAGTGAGACCATCCAGTATTTCTCTTTTTCTTTCTGATTTATTTCCACTAGCATGATTCCTTCTAACTCCATCCATATTGCTGTGAATGACATAAGTCCATTTTTTTTGATTGATGAATAGTATATTTTTATTACTCTTTGTAAGTATTCAAATCTACATATTAAAATAACACCATAAATTCCAATTTATCCCTTCAGAATTTATTGTGGTGTTTCCCTTTCCCATATTTTTAATTCTAAAACCTAACAGCAAAAAACCAAATCCACACCCCCAAACCCCCATATATAATCATTTTGCTCATCACAGACTCTGCCTCCAATCATACAGATGTATTTTCTATTTCAGGTGTCCAGTTCATACATATTAGTACTTTCCCCCTGCACTACTGCAACCACTCTGGCTAGTGAAGACCCTCCTTCCTTCACCAGACTTCTGACACTTCATGCTTTGATGTCTTTCTTTCCCTGGTCGAGCTCTGATTCTCTGCAGGCCATCATCACACAACTTGTAGTCCATGCCATCACTACCTGAGTACTCATCACTGCTTCTGCTCAGTCTCCAAGACCGTTCTCAAGGCTCTGACCCTATGTGAGTGTCACATAGGCCAGGATTCTCATACCTTGATCAGGCTTCACAGATTGCCCACAGAAATGGTGTCTTATTCTCTGCTCCACCAAAGACTTTAGGACTGATTTGTTCTGTAGATCTCACAAAGTCCCTCCTGTTTTTCACTTTTAAGTGAAGTTTTTGCATGAACCCATTGATCAAAATGTATTTTATTATCTATACATAGCTTATTTTAGGGCATATATGTATATATAGATTTTTATGTATATGCAAAGATAAACATACATAATTTATTAAATATCTTTATTCAGCGCTTTATTTGTATTCTTATTCATTTGTAATATCATCATTATGGAAAATAATAAGTAAAGGTGTTCATAAACCTTTTTATCCTTTGAAATTATTTTAGGAATGTTTAGGACACATTCTCAGAAATGATAATTGAGTCAAAAGATATTATATTGCTATTTCAATTACAAAATTATGACAAAAAACTATAATAGCTCTTCCTACTAAAGTTCACCAGCACGATATTTAATTTTGACCCTAGTGTTGCTACATAAATGTTCTTTTAATATAGTCTCTGTGTTATTTTCTTTTTATTGTATTGAGGTTTATTATACTTACCAAAAATTCACATGCACTTAGTACAAAATTCATTCATTTTTAACTCTGCAAATGGTTACACTTTACATTAATTTTTAACTCTGCAATTGTGTTTTATTTAAATCACAGAATTACACAGAGAGCACTGTAGTTCACTATCAGAACAATAGTGTCATTTCAAATGACTTCTAACACTCACAGTTACTCTCCATGCCCCAATCCAACTCCAGCAACCAAATATATACTTTCTACCTCTATATATTTATCCTTCCTAGACATTCTCATCAAGAAACAACAAGTGCTGGCAAGGATGTGGCAAGAAAGGAACACTCTTACACTGCTGGTGGGAATGTAAACTGGTCCAACCGCTATGGAAAGCTGTGTGGAGGACCCTCAAACAAACGAAAATGGAACCACCATTTGACCCAGCAATTGCTCTTCTGGGAATCTACCCAAGGAGACCTCAAAGTTGGTACAACGGGACACTTGTGCTCGGATGTTTATTGCAGCACTATTTATAATTGCAAGGACATGGAAACAATCCAAATGCTCCAAGAGAGATGATTGGATGAAAAAGATGTGGTATATATACACAATGGAATATAACTCACCGATTAAAAATGACAAATTTGATGAATTTTTGGTAGCATGAATGTACCTAGAAGAAATAATATTGGCAGAAACAAGTCAGAAGGAAAAAGACAGAAACCAAATGGCTTCACAAATATATGGACAACCAAATGAAAGTATGGAACTGGGGGTGGGGACCAACTGGAGCGGCCAGGGAGGGAAGGTGGTGGGTGATCCCCAGGGATCATGATGATGTGAAATATATAAATAAATAAATTATTAAAAAAAAGAATCATTCAATGATTCAATGTGGGGTCTGTTGAATAGGTGCCTGTCATATGACATCATCTCTGATGGTCATCTTAGTTGTTTTCGCTACTTAAATGGTAAAAATTAATATTACCCATGTGTATGTTCACACTATTACTTTGGTGTAAAATCTCAGGTCAAGATTTTATCTGGGCTGCTGTTAAATAAAAATATGTGACTGATTTCATAATTTATATAATTTATTCTGAAAACTAGTTTAAAACATTTAAAATATTAATATGAAAAAGCTCTATTAATATTTCTGATTTGAACAGAAAAATGTATATAAAAAAGTCACTGTTTTGGAAAGAATATGAAGATATTTTGCATAATAGATTTTTTTATTCAAGTAACATTGGTTTGCAACATTCCATGCGATTTATGGATAAGATTTCACACCCCAACCATGAAGTCACACAGTCTTCCATCAGAGTTAAATGTGTTCCCTCTCCACTTTTAATTTTTAAAAGAATATGAATTTTCGTATTTCTTACTTTTTTTAAAAAATTCAAGTATTCTCATTCTCTCCCTGGCCCACCTGCTGGCATGCTGATATCCCATTCACAGCAGAACTAAAATAGCTTAACTGTTACATCACAGACAGACTTCTGTGTTTTGGCATATTTCAGTATCCCAAAAACATAGTTCCCAGTATTTCTCTGAAAGCATGCAGATATGAATTAGTAATGAATAGCTTTCTTTTGCAAATATATAATTTATAAAAGTATATTCATTTCCCTCACATTCTTGCTCTAAACAAACTTTGATATGTCCTGAGACACTTTCTTCAACCCTCTGCAGATTTTTCATTCTCTACTATGACTCATGTTATGAACTTAGAAGCAGGATCGATATCTCCCTTGCTCCTCATTCTCTCTTACTTCCCCTGAAATTACCCACCTTTGAATCACACATCATCAGACATTCACATAGTTATTTTTTAGAGCCACATATAGACAGTATCTTAATTACTCCTCAGCCAATTTTGCTTCTGGTACACCATCATTCACTGCAACAGCATCTTGGTGATTTTAATATCTACACAGATGATACTGTCAGTTCCCTGATGACAGTGATCTTTTCTCCAACCAAGTTCATTAACTCACTCCTATGGTTCTATACTAGATCAGCTATTACCAATAACCATAGGGTTTCCATGATCTGAAACTGAAGTTCATTCCCTCTTGTATCAACACTCCAATTATTCTCATCCCACTACAATCTTCCCTACAATCCTGTCCCTTTTCCCTTTACTACTGATCCAGCCTAGAGTCAAAAAACTATTAATATAATCACTTTCCTCTCTCTCACGTCATCAGATAGCGAATTTGCAAAACTCCACCCTCTGTGCCAATGTTCAGATGAAAATATTGGAAAGAAAGCACATAAAATCAGTACTTAGTTTCACTTTAAAGACAACTAACTTCAAGAGGGCCATAAAGCGCTCAGTCGTTGTTTTCCTAGAATCGTCTCTCTTTGTTTCCCCATCCATGACAAATACATACATAAATACATGGCTCAACTGAAATTCTCATCCTCAACTGTATTTCTTGTTCAGTCTTCCCCATCTACTTAAATGCAGCTCCATCATTCTAATGGCTCAACTGAAAACCTGGCTTTCATCATTGACACCACTTTATTTCTTACAACATAATGAAAAGAGGCTGATTCTTCAAAATATACTCCAAATTCAACTACTTATTATAATCTATGTTTTCAAGTCATCACCATTTCTTTTGTGGATTACTGCATTCATTTCCAAACAATTCTCCCAATCTGGGTTCTTATACTTTACAATATGTTTATTTTTACCCAAACCACAGTTACTTTTAACTGTTTCTCTTATTACCTTAATAATATAATCCAACATTAGATGGTATGATGTGCTATGGAGAATCATCATGGATTAGATAAAGATGGCAAAACACAAAGGCATTCAGCAAAGTTACAATGCAAATAAGATGATTATAGATGGTTGCACTGAAAAAGGTGATATTTTAGTGAAGATTTATTCGTTCTATTTCTTTTCTCTTTCTAGTAGAAAGTAATGACCATGAATGAGGAAATTTTTCTCTATTTTGTGTATTTAAGTACTGAGAAACATATTACTTCAAATGTCATGAAAAGTGTTCACATAGACACATGAAAGGGGGCATGATCAAAATAAAAAGAGCTTTTCAGGGTTTTTGAACTTAAAGTCATTAAATGTGTTGGGGAAAGGGAGAAGAGTGGCAAGCTTAAATAATGTTACTAAACATTTGATAACACATTATATTTAATCATAACAATTTAGTTACAAAGATTAATTTCATTTATAAAAGTTGACAAGCACAAATTGATGCTTTAAGTATAACATTAATTACTTTTTAATGATTCCAGAATGTGAAATGCTATACTCATTGCAAATATGGTTTGCTCATTTGACATTGTTTACCTGGTTCCTGTTAAGTTAATGAAGCAAAAAATAGAGAAGGAAATAGGAGTGATGAAGGAAAATGTAGAGAGCCTATGACTTTTTCTAATTAATAATGTTTATGCAAGAAATGAGAAAATCAGGTTACCTGGTGAGTGAAGAAATCAAATTATCAAAGAATGTTGAAAAGACAAAAAAATTAAATGTAAGACATCATTTTTAATAGAAAATAGAAATGGAGCAGAAAGAGGAGAAATAACAGATGGTATCATTGATATAAGAAATATAAAGTGACTAACTAATAATCAGAAAAACACAAGCTTAAAAACTAACCCTTGAATGTTGGCTACAGAATTGCAACTCCATGGGGAAGAGAGCCTCCAGGGTAAGGACAAAGAGGAAGGAAGCTGAGTGGTGTATGGTGTTGGAATTTGGAATACGGATGGAATGAGCTGGTGGTAGGTGTACTATGGTGGTAATACCTGATGTGGATATACCAATATTGTCTCAATAAAAAATACATAAATTAATAAGTCAAAATAAAATAAAACCAAATATATAACTATAGTCTTAGACCTTATAGAGATAGGTCTAGTATATTAATTACTCATATTAACTACTCATTAATAGTACTATTATATTCATATAACTACTTTGTAAGTATATCATATATCTGATAAAAATAGTCATAAGAAAGTATACACTGACTTTAATTAAGGGAATAAGCATAGAAATACTAGAAGATTTATACTTCCCATTTATAAATATCTTCAAAATGAAACACAATAAAAACTTACTAGAATAATAACAGAAACATTTTTAATCTAATTAGAGTGAATGATGTTGGAGCTGTTCATAAAGCTACTCCAAGAATACAAACTTAATAATTCACATGTTTTTATTTTTATGATTATGAAGACAGAATATACTCATTAAAATTGCCAAAAATAGACATACTTGAATTAAAAATTGAAATCCCTTGATCAAAGATACTCTTTTAGAAGTTCTAAATGAGTTCTTTTTTTCACTTGTTAACAGTAAAGCAAGGATTTATGCAGGTTGATATGAAGACAGGAAACTTTTTAAAAGGCAAGGGGGGTTATAGATTCTAGCAGACAGTAGGCCTCTATTGCCTATTGTAATAGTGAGAAGTCACAATGAGGGATATAAATTTCTATAAGATATAAGAAGGAGAAATAACTTCAGGTGGGAAATGCAATAAAAACTTCACTGAGTCTACTCAAAAGGGTGAATATATGTGTCTGTTATGTAAGAATATTCATTACCCCAGAGTATAAAATAATCAATCTTAAGAGTGTTAGCAGAGACTTTGATAGGCAAGGACAGCTATTCAACTAATGTCAGAGAAATAAAACAACTTTTCTGGCAGGTCAAGCTCTTCACTATAGTGATTGCATTTGAAATTGTAAAGACAAAGGAGGTCCCCATCCAGTTTGCCAGGTCAGCCAAATCAATGCTTGAAACAGGGTGACAAACTGCTTGCATTCAGAGTAAAAGAGACACTGATAACTGGGGAGTTGTCTGTGAATATTTATGTGCCACAAACAGCAGAAGGAAAGCAGTCACAGTGGGCAGGCAGGTAAGTGATCAGGATTTATGAAATCCATCCTCAGAGGTCTTGTAATAATATAAGGACACAATAGGTTTAATGAAGTTGAAGATGATACTGTAGACTAACTCAAGATCTAAAAGATGAATTCCATGGATATAAGGAAATTGTATCCAAATTGAACTCTCCTTAGTTCAGCAGGTAATAACAGTAGGTTCCTTTGAGTTCTTTTGTTTGTATAGGAATACTATTTGTTCTTTAAAGTGTTTTGCTTTCCTATTGTTTGATGTTGATTTACTTTCTGTAACAAAGTTTTATCAATACAGGTACCTGTAATACAGATACTTCTATGCTGTAGAAAGTAATGCAACATATTGTTAATATTACCCATAGGAATTTACTCACCAACTAGATCACCAAATAAGTTTTCATCACTTTATTTCAAGTACTTCTTTATCATTGTATTGAGCATAGTATTTCCTGGTTCAGTCATCTATCTTTAACCTTCAACGAGGACTGGAATATTACTGAATCAAAATAACTCAATCTGATGCCACAACTGGAGAGTCAGTTTACTGCTGTTGCTGCTTTTATCACTGCTAAAAGATTAGTTTTAAAAACAAACCAAAAACAAACAAACAAACAAAACACTGAGTGTATATTTTTGAAATTGAAGACCCCAAGTCTAGATCTCTAAATAGGATCAGGACTCCAGGATCAGAACAAACACTGATCTAGGCAAACCTAACCAAAATTTCCCATGATGGTGGTAACACCTCTATTACATCTGTCCCAAAGCAGAGACACAGAGTGGAATCCTTGTAAGAGTATGCCCCAGATGGTAAGAGAGCAGTGTCCCATGGAGATTGAAAGGGGACTAAAAAAGAAAGGCTTAGTTTCCTCTTTCACTCTGTGGATAAGATTGGGCAGGTTCACTAATGATTCTTAAGTATATGTTTTTAGTTACCCCTGTGAAGATTAGCAGAAACCTAAATGGAATAAACAGTACAGGTGTCTGTGGTTTGTTATATTTCTGGATGTCAATCCAGAAATGTGAAATGTGTGAAATGTGAAATGTGTCTCACTGAACTAAAGTAAACATTTGTCTGAGAAATACAGAAAATCTTTTCCTTTGTCCTTTCCAGCTCCCTAGGTCTATCTACAGTCCTCGTTTTGGTCTCCTTCCCTCTTCTAAGTCAGGAATAACAGTCTTTCTGTGATCACATGACTCTGAATTTGATTTTTCTGTCTCCCTCTTGCACATTTAACAGAATTTATGGATGCACTGAGGTTACCTGGATAATCCAGAATTTTACTTTACTTATAACTTGCTGACTAGCAATGTTCTATATCCTAGCTAAATTCCTTTTTCACATATAACATACTCACAGGTCTGGAGGACAAGATACAGGTATCTCTGAGAAATCACTGTTCTATTTTTCCCATTCATTTTAAGACACTGAGATTCCCATTTTTATAGTGGAGGTTTTACATGAACATTGTTACTTTGCTTTGTAGAATCTGAAGCTCAAGAATCTGAAAATGAGACTGATTTGTTTTCTACTATATAAGGAAGCAAGTTATTTTTTGTCTCTGATCCAGTGGTCCTATGCCTTCTTCTAGAATCAATGAAATGTGGTAGGTTAACTTGTCAGCTAGCAGTTATGGTAACTCTTCACACTTCATAGATCTTACTGTCATCTACAATTCCCAGTGGTATTATAAGATCTTCCACAGGTAACACAGATGCCACCTCCAAAGGGAAATAGAATAAATATAAAAAGGGAAGGAAAGAAGAGAAGTGTTATGAGAGAAACTTATTTGAATGTGTCTGCAAATAATAAGTTATTAACCTGGGACAGTATTATATGCTCCAATGTCAAAAAAAGTATTTAAGAAAATACTTTCAGGAACTCCATAGACACTATAAATTCTCAGAGGATTCTAGGTAACTTAAAAATTACACTCTATCTCCAATCAAAGAACATTTATCAGAATGAACTATAGGGGGATGAATGATGGGGATTACAAAGATGCAAAATTTATATATAAATAAATTATTTAATTTTAAAAAAAGAATCAATTAAAGAGACTTCTGTGGAGTTCCTGGCCCACCTTATTCTCAGAACTGTCATCTTGGTGCTGAGTTCTTATAAGTTAGATAAGCACACTGTCAGGGAGCAAGGAGACCTCTCACCATGGACAAAGGGTCCTGGTATGAGGAACATATTGGAAAACTGTTATCTTGAAAATAGTGGATAGAGGATATGGCCAGATGGCAAGATGAGCTAAAATATCTTACTTATAAAGATTAATGGAAAGTCAGGCAATAACAGAGGATACTAAAGGATAGGTTTCAAGTAGTGGAAACACTGAAACCCCCCGATAACAGTCCCTGGTCACTGGACCCCAGCTGTGTCAGACATGACCACCTCCAAGAACACATCACCATGCACAGGGACCCCAGCTGTGCATGCACATTCCCTATGTGTCTGCCCACCTTTGAACTTTATCCTTCACCTGATTCTTAATACACACAAGACTACTTTGGATGGAGGCTGCACCATGACTCATCCCTCTAAGGAAGCCATATGCCTCACGGCTGCTAGGTTTCTCATTGTTCAACCCATTTTTCCTTCAGCCCGCACTGCCCTGAACACTCCCAGAGCGGTGACAACATACCATGTTGAATCACCAGATGGATCTCTTAGGACCCCACTGGGTAGTTTCCTTTTAAGTGAAAGCACCAAGAGAATTTTCACACTGGTAAGCATTTCAGTTTCACTAACTTCAAAGTCTTAAGTTATTCAGTCATCCTTGCCTACTTCTTGTCCAGCACAATTACCTCTTTCTTGACATATAAAGTATCCAGTTATGTCCCTGTCTCTTGTCCTGGTAGCCTGCATCACTTAATCTTCAATTTTTCCAAACCTGATTGCTACTACATCTGTGTCACTTAAAATCTCTCCACCTCCTCCCAGATTGTAGTTTTTATTCAGTACCTTTCCCAGTAAAGTGGGCAGGGCCATAATGTTGACACTTTTGACAGGTGGATAAAAATACACATGCTTGGAGAGGGAGACAAAAAAATGTGAGAAAACAGGATTTTTCCCTCTGTAATATTCTTTGTTATTTGGAAGTTAAAATGTTAATATTACCATAATGAGACAAGTATTGTTTCGCATTTTAGAAAGCAAACATTATTTTCTTTCAGTTAGGATTTTACCCATGAATCATTATTTTGGTAATGCAACAAATTACACAAATTTAGTGTTAGTACCAGAACACCAAGACTTTTAAGGCCTTCAAGCAGTCCCAAAGTCCGGTTAAGAAAACCCATTAACTGAAATCTCAGGGGAAAATAGTGAATAGCCAAGATTCATGTAAGACTCACACTTTCTTTTATTATTCATTTTAAAATATTAAAATATATCATCATTAAGTATTCTGCACACAAAATCCTATTTTTATACAAAGTCCTTGGCTAACATTCTCCATTTTTCAATTGAAGGATATGAATACAAATACACTGGTAGCACATATTGAAACTTGTTTTATTTTCTGTCATATTTTATTTTCTACTGACTTAAAAGCACAGAAATGTAACATAGATCAAACTTATACTAGGAATTAGCTATCATATTTCATTGGACAAAACAGTGTGACTAGTAAAATGATGTAAAATATGAATTAAGAGTTGTCATAAGAAAATAAAAAAAATTATACTCGTGTTCATTTCTACTTTGTTTCCACACTATATGCCCACATCATCACAAAATAATTAACTTTCTATATTCTTATGTTCTATGTGCTATTAGACTATACACTCTTTTAGAGTAAAAACTACTCATTTGTGCTGTGATTGGCAAGTGATTGCCAATCAATTTTGAGTGAATAAATAGAGAGGTAAGCAGGTTTATCTTTTTAAATGTGTTATTTCCTAAATAATAATTTATTTTTTCCTTTCCTGTGCAGAAACATTTAATTTCTTCCTATCAGTGTTCAGCATTTTTAGAAAAAAAGACTAAGAAATGAAAATTAAAGTCAAGCATGGCAGATCACCTCTAACACTGTAATTTTAGGGTATCCAAGACATTAGATCTCCAATCTTATTGTTGCTCTCTACCAGGTGACCTCTTAGCCCTTCGTGAAGGGACAAATTGGAATGCCCACAAATATCACAAGAATTTAAAGTAGTTGGAGCACACAGAATCTGAGTTCTCTACTCATCATTCAGTAGGTGGAATTTTAACCTTAAAATATTCTACATTCATATATACATTCTACGTAGGTGGTGATATATTTTTACATACACACCCCATAATGAGTATTATAATTATATTGTATTATATATTATATAAAATAATTTTGAAGTCATGTCTTTATTAGAAATTAAAGCATATAAATTTACTCACACATGTCTTTCTAGTGCATTTCATTACTTCTTGAACTTGATTTAATATGGTTGAAATCTTTTCCATTTGAAAAAACTTTAATATATGCATATGTGTATTGTATTGAGGATATTACCTCAGTAAAATTAATTTATATTAATTTTAAAATAAAATCAGTTTTAATTAAAAAAATCAATAAAAATTTTAATAAAAAAGAAAATTAATTTAAAAATAAAATTAATATATAATGACTAATATTAATATATGTATTCATTTTAAAATAAATTAATATATAAATTATTATAGATTGATTTTTATTTTATATTATTTATATAAATTTATTTTTAGTTTGATATGAATTTTTAAATTAAATCTTTATTTCAGAATATTTTTAAAATAAAATTAATATTATATATACATATACCAATTTTATTGAGGCAATACTTCACATTGCTGTTCACTTTTGGAACTATCGGATTCCCATCTTTTCAGTGATGTTATGATAGTGTGCCCACCAATGTACATTCATTTTCTCATCCTCATTTTGTTTTCTTCTCTCCCCTCTCTTATTTTCCTCCCCCTCAGAATGTCTCAGTTCTACAGCAGTTTTTAAGAGCTAGGTTTTGAGTTTGGCTTTCACTGATCCCAAAGACTCTTTGTGGCAAAAGTTTCTGCTGACAGATAACTTTCTGCTGTTGTTTTCCGAAATGACTTATTTCACCTCCAGTTTTCAAGGTTACTTTTGTAGGATAATTCTGTGTTGAATTTTTTGTTTCTTTCGATCATCTTAAATGCCATCTTATTGTCTTTATTGTAAGCATTTTCTTACATTTTCTGGTCAGTTAGCAGTTAAATCTATCTTTGAGCTGATGTTCATTAATTCCTTTTCTTAATCATTCAGGTTTGGTACATTATTATAGAGATTGGGGATTTTTTTATTAGTGAATTCCATATTTCTTTTGAACCCCTATAGTACCATGATAGCAATGTACCATCATATCCTCAAATTTCTTGCCATGCTCATGAAAATCTACAAGTAGTTGTATATTCTAGAAACAAAATTTCAGAAAAGGAGCAACACAGCTGAGAAATATGCAATACATCATGCAAATAATATAATCTTTAACCCAGAAACTGTCTCCATGTCATCTGATATAGTCTCAACTTCAGTGACATGGCATATTAAACTAACAAAGTTAAATATATCATGGATAGACGTGTTAGCCAGAATCTAATTCCAGTGTCCAATTTAAACAATTGAGAAGAAAAATCTAGATGTATATTTAAGATCTGATGGGAATAAGTGTAAAATATCTGTAAGTTTTCTGATACACAAATATTTGTACAGTCCCCCTAGATTTTTTTATAAATAATCCAGAATTTTATGAATATGGATTTTTATTTTGCCCTTTATCTTTAATAATACAAAAAGTGAATTCATCCAAGTGAAATTACCAGTGATAGTCTATTGCTGTCGCTAAAGAAATATGTGTCAAAAGCATGGTCACATATTTAGAATACAACGATACAACCAAGCCACAAGGCACCACTAGCTTTCATTTTGTGAGAAAATACATGATTCCCTTCTGGCTCTTAAAATTGCACAAGAGAAAATTATGACCTGATAGGTACACAATAATTATACTAATTTAAGTTATATAATATTATCATCATGAAGGATGCAGTGTTGCTCATTAGTCTATGGCAAACCATTACTATCAATTCAGTCCCTCTGGCACATCACTTCCGGTGCAAACAAACATTGATAATACAACAAGCTGGAAATTCTTCTAAACTAGCAGATTGATAGCACAAATTACTCAGTGAAACAGAAAGCCTTCAGCCGCTTCTGAAGTGCTCGCTACATAAGAATGATTAAGTGTTTCTGTACAAAACCACAAATCACAATAATGAATCAGATGAAAATTTCCAATAAGAAACATAAGTGCACCAGCTGGCCTTCATCACACAGCAACGTTACAATGTAAAATGATGACATGCTAAATAGCAGTGTTGGCAGCTTCAGAAAACTCAGTTCTAAGTTAGCTCCCTGCTTTGACAAGCACATCATAAAGAAAAACTGACAACTCAAAAGGACATCAAACATTCTTTAACACTTTCAGAGGGAGAGGGAAAGCACAAATGATGATTCATCCATATTGATAGGTCTTAAATTTAAAAAAAGACTGTAAAAACAACAATCTCTGGAATTCTATATAAAAAATTCATCATCTATGTAATACATTCCAAACTTAAGTTTGTCCTATTTGTGACTAGACATTGTCTGGAAGATGTCTAGGTGTAAACATACATGAACTTTTATTTTAATTGCTGATCAAAAATGGAACCAAAGATATTGTAACCTTAGCAATATATTAAGCTATATAAAATGCAATATGTAAAATATGGAAGTTATTTAACAATATAAAAAATAACTTAATACATGCCTTTAATAAGTGAATACATTTTAATCACATGACACTAATTTAGAAGGTTGAATAAACCCTACTTAAAAGAATATGTTTCTCTTACATTAAAGTACAAACAATGGTTTATTTTCAGGTATGCACAACATTATTTCAATGAGATAGTTTTATTAATTATTAAGAATTGATTCCAATATATACTCCAACATTGGCATGGTGTAAAGAGATTATTTATGGTGGCACATCTCTTAGTTAAGGTGAAAGTACTAATTAACTTCACAGGACAAATTGAGTTTTCTCAATTAAATTATTGAACACTACTAAATTAGAAAAAATACAGTTAGTATGAAATGTAAGGGGAAATAATTGGTTGGCTACCATTCCTGGGTGAAAGTGAACACAAAACAAATTTTCCCTACCTGTGCCACTTAAAATCTGGACTGGTTTGACCACCAGTTGATTTATTTACCACTGAAAAAAGTTAACTCAAGATAAAAAGGTAACTTCAATGCAAATGAAATTCAAGTCATTTTTAAATTTTAAGAGTAAACAAATCTTCTATCAAGGAGAATTATGAAGGTTTTTATAATAAATATATATTCATGTATATATTTGAATTACTCAGGCTAGCAAACTAATTTAGTCATAAGTAGGGATTATATTTGATGAAAAAATATAGCCATAGATAAAAAGTTAACTTTTAAAAAATGTGAAACTGCTGTCTAAAAATAAGTAGATTAAATATTGAAGTGAAAAATATTGTCAATGACAGAACCCACCACCTTATATTCTACAGAAGAAAAATCTGAGAACCATTTTTGAGAATCCATCAAAGACAGAAAAATTTCAGATAATTGTAAAACAAATAAGATTACCGTGAATCCACAGAAAAATTTTCCCCATGGATCATGCAAATTCTTCTAATAATATCCATCAAGACCTACTTAATAGTTATGAAACTTTTTTAAGTTAACTAGAATTGTGGAAGTTGGAATTTGAAGTGGTGATAACGCTATATTTTAATTTATAAAAGTTAACAGTAAGACAAATTAATAAATTTTATATAATTTTTAAAAATGTGAAATATATACTTACCATGAAATTATTCATATAATTGCATATTACTTGGTTAGGCTGGATCAAGCCAATTGCAAACTAATTTTATAACTTATGACTTAATAGCTAATAATGACCCATAATGTATGTAATTTCTGTTTCTCTTTGTAGCAAGATTCCTAAAAATAATCATATTCTAATATCTTGATCATTAAATTTATTTGAAATATTTACAAATAAGTCTCACACAATGAAAATCCATATGGTAAAACAACAACAAAACCCAAAACCTCAGTTCTTGGTTTGACATCTTAGAGGCATTTAACAAAAGTTTGTTCACACAACTCTCTGAAACATCCATTGAATCTCCTACCAAGATCCCAATTTTCACTTTGCTCTGATATCCAGTATTCATTTCCTAAAACCTGTATTTGCTCTTCAACATTGTAACTACATGTTAAATTTGGATCTCCCCACTACTTTATACTTGGAAATTTCTACCTGTATATACAAAGTTATTATCCGATTTCATATCATTAGGCATAATTTGTAATATAAGCCTCTATTCTAAATGCCAGATTTGTGTATCTTTTTGCATATATAATTCTGTGTTAACATTTCTTCATGTGAGTTTATTTCAAAAAACAAACATACAGAGGGAGGGAGGGAGGTAATGAGAGAGAGAGGGAAGGAGGGAGGGAGGGAGGGAGGGAGGGAGGGAGGGAGGGAGGGAGAGATAGAAAACTAACAAAACACCTGTTCCTACCATTTTCTTTATTTCACTTAATGACAATTTCATGCTTCTTCCTTAGACCAAAACTTTGGAAACATAATTAATCCCCCTCTTTCCCACAGGCCTCCAGCCCAACTTGATAGCAAACCCTAGTGGTTATACATTAGGAATATGTTCAGTTTAAACCTTCTTATCATCTGCAGTGGTGTAATCCCAGCCTAAACAACAGCATCTTTAACCTGAATTACTCTGATTGATCCTATGCCCCCGCCCTTCTCTAGTCCATTCCAACCTTTGCACAACTTAAAGAGTTAAGGGAATTGAGATCTAATAATGACACTGAATTTTTCTTATTCCAGCCTCAGTCTTGGAATTTGATATGATTTTAGCATTTGGACACACACATGACTCAAGCTGCCACTATCTTTCGTTTCTTATTATCTTAATGTAGCCATTCTAACTACTTTATACTTTTACCTCATCGACGCTTAATATCATCTTTCTTTTCTTTTTTTCTTTATAAAATTAAATTTTTGTACCTCCAGTGCTGTCAAAAACCTATTAAACAAATAATTGCTCAATACCTGCTCATTGAAGAAACAAATGGACTTATACTATTATTTCTGGTTTTGAGAGCTTAGTGTAGTCATAAAATACTAAATGTGTCAATCAGTTGCTTAACTATCTCTACATTTGTCATAGTTTAGAAAACTAACATTGAAGATCTCAAGATATTTGTGTATATTATCTAAAATTTTTCTTATCGAGTGTCTTATCAAACTGATTTATATAACTAAATTTACATAAGAGAAAAATGGGATTCAGAGAGATGCAACATTTTACCCAAGTTCACATAGTTAATAAGAGGCAAATAAAAAATTCAAATCAAGCCTTTTTATATCAAAAATAATTTTATTTTTACAATAAATCAAAATGCTTGATCATTTTTCCTTTTTATCCTTTTACATTTAATGTACTTAACTGTGTATTATATTTGATGTTTCAGATATTTTACTCAAAACAGTTTACCTTTTATGAAAATTTTACTTACATTATTAATTTTGTAACCTACTTAAAGTCATGTTGTATTTAATAAAAGTGTACAAATTAGGGACTGTTTTTGAAGGTTTTATTTTATGTGAAGTCAATTAAAAGTCATCTTTTTATATTTAATTTCAGTTATGAAAATTTAAATAATGTGTATGCTTATAAAGGGCTTCAAATGATTAATAAAGAATTGTATATCTGACAATGCTCTAAAACAATTGTGATAATTATTAACTAGGGAGTAGGAGATTAACTATAAAGTTCAGAAGCAAAGCACTTACATACATAGTAACATTGCAATTTTGCTTTCCAATATTTAAAACCATTCCATTCATACTTATTCCTTTCATATTTATCTGTAATTCACTAATTCTATCATGTTCACAATTTTAAAATAACTTATTTTCAAGGATATTTGGAGGGTTTGGGTATCAGATAAGTCTGAATGAACATTCTAGAGTAAGGCATTTAAACCTAATGCTTAAGTGATTGTTCCATTGATAGTGAAGCCAGAATCAGATAGTCACTAACTTTTTCTCTGGAAATATTCCATTAGTTGGGAAGGCTGCCAAAGCTCGCCTCTTTTAAGAAGCATGTAAAACATATTTGAATCATTAGAGCATTACATCAATTTTCTTTTTCTCTTGGCAAAACTGCAAATGCATATACACAGAGATTTCAGATCCCTATTAGTAATAAAAGCTTTTGACTTAAGTCTAGCCATGATTCAAAATAATTGCTATAAATCTGCTTAAATGTTGCCATTGATGCTTTGAAACAAAGGACAAGTCTTCCCTTAGAAAGGAAGCAGATATTGATCCAGGTCTCTGATTCAGGCTATCATTAAGTATATCCTAAGAATGCTTTCACTAATGCTGGCCCAAGAACCACATTAGTAATATTTAGGAACAGCGATTTCTCAAGTTAAGGTGGTTAAGCCCTTATACTCTAACGGTCCTAATTTTCTTTTCCGCTCCATTTTTTAAATGTTAGCTGCAACGATTTCTGAAACACATTTCAGTACAAGAGTTCTACCTAAAATGGGCCGGGATACAGTGAGCAGATATTATTCCAAGTGGAGAAAAAAAGATAATAAAAAGTAATTAAAACAAGTCCTCATGTGTCAGAGAAAAGTCAGTACAACACATGAGTTCAGCAATCAGAGCATAACCTTAAGTTAACAAATTAATGATATAAATAAATTTATGGGCTGTAATCTCACAGTAGTGGAAAGAAAGATTAACATTTATTATATATCCCTATGTGCTATGTTTGTAGTAATAAACTCTATATAATTGCCACATATGTAATCAAGTTAAAAGCAGTAACAATGTCTATAATTCAGTTGTTTTTAAAAAAAGGAAACTCTATTTACTAAGACTGATCTGAAAATAACTGATTTGAACACAAACTAATGAACACAAACTTATACACACAGAGGCACACACACAGAAAAAGAGGAAATGGGGGATTAAATGGAGACAGAATATTAACAAAGTGCATATATTAAATACATTTGTTTTAATAAAATTCATAAGCATGAATACAACCTTTCTGGAAATATTCAAAATACAATGAAAGCTTCACATGGTTCCAGGTGAAGAACTAGGATGATATGGGCAGGTTGGGAAGGAGATTTTTGCTTTGTATACACTTTTGTATATTTTGAATCTAGAAGCATTTGAATGCATTCTTCTTCAAATAATAATAACCATCATAATAATTCACTTCTCAAATGCCTGTATGCTGAGAACTTACAAGCCCTTTGGAAAACCGAAAGCTTTACTTTTTCTAACTCAGAATGATCCCCACCCACCCACCCACATGTAGTCAGGATCCCTCAATCCACACCATCTCAAAGACTTTGATTCTCTTCCTGCTAAACCACAAATCTCTCCTGCGTTACAAAACTTCCTCTCAGACTAGTCTGGTAGCTCAAGCCCTACAGTGAAGCAAATCAATACAAAGCCCTTTGGTTTGAGAGAATGGAAGGGGTGTCAGAGGGAGGAGGGAGTGGGAGGTATCGCAAGAACTCCATTTACCGAGGTTATGATTTAATGAATAAAAATAGATGATGATGATAGATTAGATAGATAGGTAGGTAGATAGATAGATAGATAGATAGATAGATAGATAGATAGATAGATAGATAGATAGATAGATAGATAGATAGATAGATAGATAGATAGATAGATAGATAGATAGATACAGATAGATGGATAATATCCAAAAAAAAAAAAAAGCTCTGGTTTTTTTCAACTCTTCCCATTATTTTCTCTCCAGAACATAGTTTCTGTTTCCTTATTTTCTTTCATCCCACATCTATTCTGTTCTAAATTCCAGTCCCAAATTGTCAAATTCAAGTTATTTTCCTGTAAATATCCCTCCCCAACCTTTCTGTGGAGTGACCACAGTAAACAATCCCTCCATTTGGATTTTTTTCTCTTGGCTCCTGTCTCTCCATCAATTGCTGATTTTCTACTGATTACATTAATGCTCCTCATTCTCCTTTGTAGGTTCTTCCTCAATACCTCTTTAACTAGAATTTTCCTGGAATCTGTTCTCTTTGTCTCAGAATCTAAGTGTCTTTGTCCATTTAATATCATTTGTACATGGAAATCTAATTCTAAATCAAAAATCTTTGTTTTTGTAGACCCCATAGCTTATCATACATCTCTAATGGGTATCTAGTTGCTCCTTTACTTGAGCATAATAAAGCAAGAGGAAAAATATGCCACACATATTTATAATGCAGCAATGGTTTCTTTTTGGAAAATTGCAGAAAACCTAAGAAATCATATTTCCTTTCAGCAATATGCTAATAAGTCTTCAGACAATTATGTTTAAGAAGAATAAAAACGGAAACAGCTGTACTACCTAGAAAATGAAACTTTCTGTAAATCTAATACCACAACTATATTTAGATTCATGTTTAATTATCACTGTTCATATTATTTTCTAAATATTTTTATCTTTATCTTGATAGCAGACTAGGTTAAAAATTATATGTCTTGTCAGTATCCATTAATATCTGAGGGGAGTTGGTCACTGGAACCTAAAATATTTAAATCAACATAAAGAGCACACAGAAAGTTGTAGTAGATACAGATAAAGAATACTGCAACAAAGCTATATATCCACTTGGGGTCATGTAATGAACACTATCGACATAAAGAACTAAAATTAACTGCTTTCACAATCTTTTGGTATCACTGTTATAATAATTCTAGGAAATAATTGTGAGAAAAAGTCAACTACTTAATTTGATGAAATACAGGGTTTATTTCCAACATAAACAACCTTATATGCCATCTATAACTATAAAATTTAATCACCTCTGAACTGGGAAATATCACTATTGAATGTGCATGTGCAAGAGAACAAGCACTCATTTATTACAAAATATGGAGAGGTCCTTTTGTTGATTTACTTGATGTGCCCAGCTTTGTAAAATCTTGGTGTAAGGATGATCAGGCCTGATGTTACAGAGACAGGTTTAGCCCAATCCGAGGAACAGATTATGATTAACACAACAATAATGCCTGAACAAGGACAGAATTAAAGACTGCATTCCTAAAGTGTACAACTGAACTAAGCTATCCTATCTATCTCCATCTAAAGTCATATAAAATTCATGTTCTTTTATTTTTGTTCTTGAGTCATTTTATCTTTTCTATATGATTTTAGATTATGAAAAGGATGTAGCAATACCTTTATTGAAGTTTCATTAAATACTAAAGTTTTGAATGATTGTGTTTTATGCTTACGTTCTTTAACTTCATACATTGGTGAACAATCTTTAGTTCATAGTATGAATATATTTACTTCTTGTCTTCCAGTTGAAATGACAGAAAATATTTGGTTTGGTAATGGTTATCTAATAGCCACTGGTAATATAATCCAATAATGGATTTCATAAAATATGAGATATGTTAACTTCCAGAAGACATGCCCAGGAAATAAAATTTTTCTTATCAACTACTAAGATGGAGAAGAAATAGACTTAACCCACAGCCTCATTTATCAAAGGTTATCTGTGAACTGTTGGGCATCAGTTGGGACCTAGATAGCCCTTATAATGACAATTCAACATTGGAACTAGTATCAAAGCAGTAATATATTTTCAAACTGCTTGAAAACACCAGTGGATGTTATAAAATAGACAGGTATTTAGTCAGGTGACATGACAATAAGTCAAATCTTCCATACCTATTGATTTTAATGCATGGTATCTATAGTGGAAACCTTCATGTGTGTCGAACCATTTTATTAAAGTGGAATGGTATCCCACTGTATTGCACACCTCCTTTAAAGAAAAAAAAAATACTAAGAGATATCATAGCAACATCAAAAAGTCAGGAACAAGAAGTCTTGGTGAAAATGCGGGAAATGTGTAATCATTTAACTCTGTGGGTGGGACTATAGACTGATTCAAACTCTATAAAAACCAGTATGGAGAGTAAGCAAAATATTAAAAATAGACCTATCATTGCCTGTTTAGTAAGTCCACTTGGCATCTACCCAGAGATTGCAGAAAGACTAATTTGAAGGAACAGGGGCACTCCAGGGTTAGTTGCAATTTACAATAGCCACGTTATGGAAACAGCATAAGTGGGGAATATTTGAAATGGAATGTTACACAGGTAGATGTAGAATAAATACACACAGAGAGATGAACCCTTGACATTTGTGACAATATGGATGGAATTGGAGAGGGTATGCCATGTGAAATTAGTCAAAAGGAAAAAGGCAAAGACTGAATGGTATCGTTAATGTGGAAATATAGAGAAATAAAACAAGAGGACAGAGAAAATCAAGCCAATAACAAACTCTAGAAATCTGACTGTACAATTCCGGCTACCACATGGGAAAGGTAAAGGGCAGTAAAACCATAGAGAGGACATAACAATGGATTATAGTGTAGGGTTATGGGTACTTTGGCAGTGGGTATAATGTGATAAAATAGACTGTGACTGTAGTCCTCTAAATATAAATATTTCAAGCTAATATTACCTCAATATTTTCAGAAAATATTCAACCATATATACAACATAAGAATTTCACAAATGGAAAAAAAAAACCACCTATAATGATTATATTCCTTGGGAAACATTCTATAGTCCTATACTATTCAAAGTGGTATTTGACTACAGAAAACTGTAATGCACATTATCTGGCACTCAGATTAACACCAGAATTATACACAATCAGGTGAAAAGGTAGATAACATTATGCTTATATTTAAAAAATATAAAGACCAACTCTTGGAGTAGAAGTTATTTACTCTACTATACCAAAAAGGAAAAGGATAAACTTATTACTTCTCAGTGGAACATTTCAACCTCACAAATACCAGAACATCAATATTTCCATTTTGATTCAATATATTCATGCAAATTGAATGGATAAAAATTAAGCTGACATTTTCTATCACTAAACTCTAAAACTTTAACATCTCTTCCTCCATTTTTTTCCTCCATGACCCTATTTGACATATAGGGAAAATAAGATAATTTCACATTAAAATTAATTCACTCAAATTTCACAAATTTATGAAGCTGTTATCATTTTCTATTGAACCTAACCTCACTTGTTCAAAGTTGAAATAAAATTCTGTGAGGTGAAACATTTTGAAGTCAAAATTTTACCATATTCACTTGTTCTCCTATGTCCCACAGCATCTTTTGATCACAAAGAAGATAGAGGATGTCTATCCAGGCTCCCTCCTCCTATCCCTGTACGTACATTTCTTATAACTGCACTCCTCACATTCTAGAACATTCCTGGGGGATGCCCAAATATAATACTATGCATCCTGGCCAAAGTGGTGCAAATATGACAGAGATTTCCCTGTCAGTTTCCCATCAGCCTACCCATGGTGACTGACATAGAAATCTGCACCTTTACAGGATCAAGTAATAATGCTTCCAAGATCTCTTACCATTCTTAGCTTTGCAGCCTATTAATTAACAAATCATGATGTGTATCCTCAGGAAAGCACGTTCACAATTCATGATCCCATCCACCAAGCAAAATGGGGAAAGGAAGGAAGAAGAGAAAAGGACTCTAATCTTGGAGAGGAAGAATAAAATATATCTGGGATGATACAACAAAATTAATAACTTTGTACTATTGGTCACAGGAGCAAAACCAGAACTATTTGCATTTATCAAAACATCACAACTTTCTTCCACAAACACACACACAGACACCTCAACACAAGATATCCAATAAATTCCATTACTGAACTTGCTTTTTAACTAACTGAACCTATACTTTCAGTCTTGCCCATGATGGTACTTTCAGTGATTCTTTGGAAAGGAATTTCATTTTCAGCCTTGTCTTACCAGTCATTCCATAGCCCAACCATTACCTTTAGGAGGGAGTCGAAACACTTGCACAATTACAATACCCAATCAAATCTGGGCATGCTCCACTCTCCACACCTGGCCTCTAGCCTCTCTTTTGGACACACTGTGCTTATACTGGTTTTCAGTACATACTAACTTTGCTTCTGTTATAAGACCTTCTCATTCTCTGTGTCCTGAGCTGGACTCACTCTCTCCTGAGAGATGAAAATAATTGGTTTCACTATATAATAGCTAAGAAGCTGCTTTTTTCCCCACCCTGACTCTATATCATGATCACCTATATTTTGACCTTGTTATTTACCACCATCTTAAATTCTACTGAGTAATGTTTTATTTCCTTATCTTTCACTTTAAAATGTGAAAATGACAAAAATAAGGGGCTTTCTTTGTCCCTCATAAATGAATGTTTCATGGTACATGCTTAAATGTGTGTTCAGTGATGACTGAGTTATTAATAAGTGAGTACAATAGAAAGTTCAAAGAAAATAAAGAACAAAAGATTGGATGATGAATTTGTCAACTTAGAAGTTACCAATGATCTGTGAAAAATCACTTCATTGTTTTAGCTGTATGAAAGTTGTAAGTTAAGTAATTGCGAATTAAATAAGACAAAAGTCTATAGAAACTGTAATACCGATGGGAAGTTTTTATAATCATGTGTGGCAGATGGAGAAATAAACAAAATCCTTCTTTATAATATTAACTTATTGAAATCTTAACTTATTGAAACTTCACAGTCTACAGTGACTTCTTTATATTCATTTGGAAACCCTAATTCATTTTTTATATCTTAAATGCAACAATTTCATTTCTGAGAGTAGAGAATATTATGTTTACTTGTTAAGATCATTATATTCTTAATATGATTGAAGCCCTGTTAAAGAAAAGATTAGATAAAGTCAAGGTGAAGTTCCCATTTGAAAGATTTTTCAAGGCACATATTCATTATCCCATGTTCTTAATCAGTAATGATCTTGATTGACACTTGAAGACAATTGATTGAAAATGATGATCTTGACACTAAATCAGTGGTGATCATCACTATGTCTCCTTTACACACTTCCATGTCTTTTCAATTATTAATGCCACCTTCAAATATTCTTGGTAGTAAATTTCAAATTGTATTATTACAAAAAGGCTGGCTATTATCACATCAAAATTTCATCATCTTAATAGAATAGTTTCTTTTTCTATCACATAATACCAAAAACTGGTACTTAGATGACCCTTCACATGGCATGTGACTCTACCAGGACTATTTCTTCATCATCTGGACTCTATTGTCAGAAAAATGACTTCAACTCTGGTTGGTGTATAAGTCATGAAATAACTAGTTATATGACTGGTAAAGTAGTAAGATCTAGAGTGTAAAGTTGCTGATAATATAGTAACTGGTCTGACAGTCACTTCCCAACTAGAAACCCATCCATGTGAAAGGGGCAATATTTTTGTTTGTTTGGGTAGCTGTCTGGCCATAGACAAACACTCATGAATATAAACTGCACATTCAAAATCACAATGGAAATAGAAGAATAAGCAGATAGTACTGCATTCTATATTTTGACATGGCATGGCCCAGTGTTGGAAATGTTTAAAATACTTTAAAGAAATCTAAAGGAAACAAACAACATAAACAGAAATTTTGCAAAGAAAAGACAGATGATTCACTGAAATACTGCAGGACATGATTATAAATCTCTTAATTATTTATCTACATTAGACAGTGACAAAAAAAGAAGACTTTCTGCAAAGTTTAAAAGTTAATATGCTACAGCTCTTAATGCCCAATACCCAGAAATACTATTGTCTCCCTGCCAACATTTAGCTAGCAGGAGGTTCGATGGTGATTTATCCAAAATGTTGGATTGTTTAATAAAAACTGAGTAATTGAAACTTTAGGTTTAATATTTTAAATGTCACAATTAAAATTAAATGAATTCCTAGTAGTATTAATCATTGAAAATCACGTAGTAAGAAAAATATCATTAAATTCTCTAAAATGCTAAGAAATGAAATTGATTACTTAGAGATGGAAGTATTTAGGAATAAGAAATATTTAGTTGATGAAGATTCCCTAAATCAAAGATGCAAAACAGTAATTAGGTTTTTTTCATAGCACCTTTCCATCAAACACCAACTGCTTTGAAGAGGTCTAAACAATAATGATAACAAGGAAATTATGCACATTGTTGCAGTTTTAATATCCAGCACCCTTTTTTTAATCACTGTTAAAATACTTTGATTAAAACTCCTTATTTCGTTTGGAAGAAAAAAAAGTTGCATCTCCAAAAAATAATATTATACAGTTAAATTTCTTTAAGATTTTCTTTTTCTTTTTTTCAATTGTTTTTTACCATGTTACAACTTGGAAAGAAAGGCTAGTATTAAACCACCACCATAACATCGACACAAGTCATCATTATTAAAAAATACACATACACATATATTCTTGAAACGTAAAAATAATAAGGCTTATCTATACCAATGTCTTTGTCATCTTTATTTGAGAAATTTAAAGATTGCTGGAAATTTGAGGAAAAGTTAAATAGATATTTCCCGAATAGCCCAGGCCCCCATACTGGCAGAGGCTCACTCACTACCTATATCCCTCACCTCAGCGGGGCATTATTTACAAGTAGTGAGCCTATGCTCACACATCATCATCTCCACCAACTGCACAGCTTACACTATGGATTAATCTTGAAGACGTACACTCTATTGATCTGAACAAAAGAATGAAGACATGCAGTCATCACTATGGGAATATACAGAGCAATTTTGTTGCCAAGACACCCTCTGAGTTCACTTATTTATCCCACACTTACCACATTCCGGGGAACCACACTTTCCCATCTTCATAGTTTTTCCATTTTCAGAATGTCATATAGTTGCAATTATACAAGATGGAGCTTTTCAGAATGGTTTTCTGAATGTGTATGATTTCTAAAAAGTCCGGAGTGAAACAAAGTGACCCAGAGAGAAAAAAATACATAATACATGCTGTCCCTTTAACCATATGTTATTTTCTATTGTAGAAATCTGTCCATTTAACCATATGTTATTTTGATGAGTTTAAAGTCTTTTAGAGAATATATTTAAAACATTGTAACAAAAAACTTTGATATATCATCTTTGTATATTTTCCTACTCTTTTCCATCTAGCTGCTAAACAAACATTCTTTCTCTTAGTTTCTTCAAAATAATAAAGTATAAATAAATAGATTTTTTATTTATAAAAACTAGACTAATTACTATCCATAACAGGAGTTACAGACAAAAGAATGAGAAATTCTTTTAATAAGAAAAGCATCTTTATCACCTGTGTAATTCTTGTCATATAATTCATAAAACTAAGTAATGTGGTTGAGTATTACATTTTAGTATTTTACTCTTTACTAGTTAAGTATATCAGTATGGCAGGTACTAAGGGCCCCTTAAAATGGCTATTCAAAGCTATCTTCTTAATGAAATAAGTTTTCCCTCTTCAAAAATATGTACTGTGCTCTCAATTATTTTGGAATGCACATCAGCCAAACTTTAAATCTTCCCTTATTGTCTTTTCTTTTAGTCCTTGTTTCTTCTTTCTTTTTTCCAGTGAAACCAATTCATGAAACAAGAGTTTGACAGCAGAGAAAAAGGCATTGATGTGAATGAATCCCTAGATTCGTTGTTGATAGTATCCCCCAATTGGGTTTCACTTCTCCCCTGCGATATTATCCCGTAGGCTGCTAGTGGCTGGCAGCTCATCTTCTCTTCTAACAACCCTCATAATTAATCCTTGTTCTCACAGCTAAAATCAAGGTACCAGGAGATTTAGAAGTACACACAGTTTAACTAAAATCTTTTCCACAGACTTCAAAGTTAGAATAGATGGCAAGAAGACATGGAAAAGATCTCTGCTCAGACCCAGAATTTCCTTTCTCTAAACACAAGGGAATTTCTTGCAAAGCAGAAGGAACCTGAGAGCAAAGCCCACTGGGAAAATAAAAGCTATAGAAAAGAACAGGAGCGGGCTCACAAAAGTTACTCTTTTAACTAGTAAAGAGTAAAATACTAAAATTTAATACTCAATCACATTACTTAGTTTTATGAATTATATGACAAGAATTACACAAGAATTCCTAAACAGCACCTCACGTGAGACAATTAGTGCCAGGAGATCTCTTTCATGAATGCTGAACTTGTTTATGTAAAGTGTCTCCTCTCTGGCCATAGGAACTTGGATATGTAAAAGACATAAACTAGAGGCTTATTAAAGTTAGCAAATTTGTTAAATTACAGCACCCTAACTTTCAGGAGAACACGGGACACCAACTTCCTTGTTATTTCCTTTTAAGCAGTTGTCTATCACATTTCCTCCCAAACAAACAAGCCACGTTATTCCTATTCTCTTCATTTTCAAGTAGCAAAATCATGTAACTCCTTTATTTTAAAATCTTAAATTCCATCTCCTATGATCATGAAAGTCAATGAATTCTTTTCCAAATATTGAGTTCACTGCAATATAACCTGGAGCTATTAAATTCATAAACACATAGCTATAATACAGGTAGATAAACTGTGCTGTTAATGTGCTATGGGCACAATGATAAAGGGAATGCTGAATTCTACTGTGGGGTTGGGAGACGTGCGGGAGAAAGCTGAGCAGAGATTTCTCAATAATTAATGTTTATTAAGTGTTCACATTGGGAAAAGTGCTTGATGCAAATTATGTCTTTAATGCTTATAAAAACAGAGGGAGACAGATAGTATAATTATCATCACTATTTTATAAACAAGAAAACTCAGTCCTGGGAGTTCAATAAGGTCCATGTCAATCTGCTACGAAGACCTGGAGACAGACTCCTAGGGCAATCTAGCTTCAAATCATGTACCATTAACCACTCCGTTAAAAGCCTTTCAGAAATGGAGAATTTTCCAGAACAAGGGGAGAGCTGGTCAGAATGTTTCACTAGGGAAGCAATTATCAGACATAAAAAATTCTAGGATTATAAAATAAACAGCATGCTTTGTGGGAAAAAAAAAAAAAGTAGTAGTAGTAGCTAACTCTTGCATGGTGCCTGTTATAGTTCAGGAATTTTATTTTTTTATACTAGCTCATTGGTTCTTAAAGCAATGTCATCAGAATGTACCCACTTTCCTACTTTTATGAAGGAAGAAACTGAAGCACAGAGAATTCAAGAAACTTGCCTGAGATCACACAGTTTAAGTAGAATAACCAGGGCATGTGTCCTGGTCTCTGTTGTCTCTGCTTTGAATTGCATTAAACATGAAGTTTCCTGCTGCCCCATGGGGAAGACTAAATGTTGTTGTGAAGCTACCTAGGACACTTTACAAGGGACCATCTAAGGGCATAGAAGTTTGGGAATAATAACAAAGATATAAAATGTGCAATGTACTTAAGTATGGTCAGTGTTTTATTTTTATATTTGAGACATCCTTTCTAAATCTATAATGTTGAACACTTACAGTTAAGTCTGATCTAATTTTTAATCTAATGAATTCAACTTTATAACTGATTCTCAGGAGGTTAGGGATTGCACCATGTTGAGAGTGATGGATATCAGAATAAATGGAGAACCTAAAAATTGTGTGCTCAGCAAGAAAGAGTCTGTTAAAATGTGCTGAGAAACTACACTAAGCAGTTGTTTTCTAGAGATTGTTATAAAGGATACAAATCTAGGATTATTATAAGATGAGCTAACATAGCTAAAATGCTCAGAACAAAGTCTTGACATATGATCTGCTTTATTAGTGCTAAATAGTATGTTTCAATGCCAGTGCAACATAAAAGAGAGCAAATTTTGGAAACTGAATAACCAGTTTTAATGTCCAAATATAGAACCAGGGCAAATTATGTGAATTTTGTCTCAGTTTCTAGTGCTGGCGACACAAGAGTAGTAACTATAACTCACTATATTCGTAAACCTAAATTAGTTATATATACTTATGCATATATGTATAAATGTGTAAGTTTTGTGGCCTTATAAAAATTTCAGGCATACATTTAACAATATTTGTATTCTAAATAGAATAAAATGGTGTTATCTTAATTCACTATTCAAAATATTATAACAATGCTAAAGAGTAATGCCATATCTAGGGATCAAACGATAACCATATGTCAAGGTAGGTAACTTAATTATAACAATGCATGACCCTCATATAGATTGTTTGTATTTGTCATGTGTATGTCTACGGCCATACCACCCCGAACGCGCCCGATCTCGTCTGTATTTGTCATGTGTAGGGATAAAGGGTGTATGGAAAATTCTCTGACTTCTGCTCAGTTTCCTGTGAAACTAAAATTTCTTTTAAAAACTAAACTCAATTTTAAAGTGATATAAATGCTCTATTTTCTATCAGATGTATATAGAGCTAGGTACCTATAAAAGTATATAAACATCAATTTATAAACATTTCTAAAATTTACTCACAATTATAAAAGGTCTTGTAGCTAGAATATAAAAATGATTTCAAGTGCTAACTCTGTTCTATCTCTTGCTCATCTTTCTTTATAAGTAATATGTGGCAGAATACATAGAATCTGAGTGTTAGTTTTTAAAAAATGGGCATAATAATCTTTAGTTATAGCAATAGAATTGTAAAAACTAAATCAAGTTAAGGTACTTAGTAAAGAGTTTTGCACATATTAAGTGTGCAATAAATGCTAGATTTCATTCTCTCAAAGGATATTATCAGTGCATTCATATTCCATAAATGCTAAATCTTACATAGTATTAGGAACATTATGATACAACAGTTACAATAAGTTCAATTTAGTTTAACAAGCATTTCTGGGATGCTACTATAAGTTAAATTGAATTACTCAATCATAAATATTTCAACACAAGTGCAGAAGATATATAAATACCATTGTCATGCAACTGATCATATTTTAGAAAACTTGTATCTTCTTATAAATATGGCCATTAAAATTATGAATTCCAAAAAATGCATACTTTAAATAGAAGAGTTTTAGGATTCACCTTTTGATACTGTTTTTGACAAATAGCATTTTAATTTCATCTCATCATTCTTTTATAGATATGCCATATTATGAGGCCAAAGGATTTCCTTATTGATATTTTTCATCCTTTGGTGTAAGTAATGCAGCAATTAACATGGTTAGTTTTGTCCTATGATAACTTCTTCAACTTTATCTTATAATGCCAAACCATTTTTTTTTTACTATCAGCAGCATTGATTGGTCCCTGAAACACTGATCTAGAAGTAGTGTTAATTATCTGCAGCTGCACAAACAGCAAAGGGAGCATAAAACACTGCTTCTTGCTCACAATGAAGAAAAACAATGAAACATAAAACAGTCAGCTATAAGCAACTAAAGAACTTTTCCCCAGAGCTACAATGTAAAAAGTGGGTCATACACAAAGCTTGACAAGAGTATCCTATGTTTTACTTAAAGCTGCTAGATGTATGTGATCATTTGGGAATAACTTGTTGCAATTGAAGTGTTTCCTCATTAATCTATCTGGTTTAAAGTGGTGAAAATAAGACTAACAGAAAGCCTCACAAGAACACAAGTATCATACTTCTTTTTAAGTAAATTTTTGACAGAAAAGCTATTGGAGACAAAAATCCAAATAGGTGACTTTGAACATGACATATTTGAATAGTTGACATCCTCCACCCTGGCAATAGTGACCAAATTCAGTGTAAAAAATCATAGCCTTTGAAGTCATTTCTCTGATCAGAAGAAAAGTATCATTTAAACTACCAATGCAATAATTATCAATTACCTCAACTATTTACAAGTCAAACATAAGGCTCTATCATTGTCTTAAAGCCAGTTAGGATCCATCTATCCTTCACATTTTCATGTCCTCTGTTCATTGTTCTGGCAGTAATTTATTCATTCAATAAATTCATTTTAAAATATTTACAGATGGACTCAAAAGTCCTTCCCAATTCACCTTCAACACATAAGGGTAAAACACAGAAAATAACTTTTAGAAATAAATTATCTAGATTGCAAATTCAATTGATTGGATTACTGCCCAATATTTCCTCTAAACTACAAATAGAAGCTATTGAAATATACTCTTTTGAAAAAATTCATACTAACTGATATGCTAAATTCTGAATTAAAAGTAGTGAATAAAATCTTTAAGTGGGTTTCATGCAACCTCTGGTCAATTAAAGGAAATTGATGTTAGTATATTAAAAATGTGTGAGTAAAATCAGATGACAGATCTGGGTCTAAGTAATAGTGAAGTTAGTGTGGTATCCAGAGCTGGAGGGAGGGAGAGGTGCTTAGGAAGATTTCTTTGAAAAGTAAGACAAGATCCCTCCTGGAGAGCAAAGAATAGATGCCATATCTTTTCTCTTTAATGAGATCAAGGAAAGAAAATATGTGTTGTTCCTTTAAATTAAAAAATATATAAAGAAATTTCTTATCTAACTATATAAGTGGCTCAAACTAATTTAGACATTTTCCTTTTCCCACACCCCTGCCCCTAAATACACACATGGCTCCAAATGTAAGACCTCTATTATTTATAATAGTCATCTTTATTGATCCAACTGCTTGGCAAATCCTCCTTCCCTAAGTGTTGTGTAAACATTCACTATGTACTGACATCTTCAAAACAAATAGAGCATATCAAATATTAATCGTAATATCAACTCCTTGTAAACTATTTATTTATTTATTTATTGAATATAATGTGTACTAGGGAATGTTTTAGATATGCTGCAGCAAAAATAAAATAGGACTACGCTGTTTACATGAAGCACTTTGAAGTCACTCAGAGCTTGGTAATCTACCCTCCTTCTCCACCCAACAGCATAGGCAAAACTGGTGACAGATTCCAGGATGTTCATCTATTTCTAATTTTAAATTTCATTTTGTCAATTGATTACATGTATGTATATTAAAGAAATCAATTTTTTTGTGTGCGTGACTGGGTCTTGGTACCACAAACTCAAGCAATCCCCAGACTCAGCTTCCCAGGTAGCTGGGATTATAGGTGCAAGCTACCATGCCCAGTTATTTTTTGAGACTAGGTCTCACTATGTTGCCCCAGGTGGGTATCAAAAACAGGGACTCAAGTGATTCTTAGTCTTGGCCTCCCTTCTTAGACTGGGATTAATGGCACGAGTCACCGTGTCTGGCCCAAATTTTATATATATATATATATATATATATATATATATATATATATATATATATATATATATATATATATATATAATTTGGGCCAGACACAGTATATATATATATATATATCATCAATATATCAATATATATATATCATCAATGTCTACCTCGAGGTTCTCCCATCACCTTATCCACCTGTGACCCATCATCTTAACCTCTTGTGCCCATTCCTCCTCCTACCCCTCTCTTGCTTTATATTTCAGTTCTGCTAACAATTAGTTTTAAATATTCCTTGTCATTTATTTGTTTGTTTGTTTGTTTTCCCTATATCCTGAATATTGGTGAGATCATCCAGTATCTCTCTTTATTTTTCTGGTTTATTTCTGCAAAAGTCTATTTCTATGACAAACATTTTAGCTATAGGTTCCTGATCATCTTCATAGTAATAAAGATGTTCCTTTTTGTTTGCAGTTAATTCTCTAAAATAAGCTAGACAAATAGGTAGAGAATATGGTTGTTGAAAGCATGAACTCTGGCACCCCTAATTATAAGCTAGAATCAATGCCTCAAAATGCTTAGTTCTGGGATCACAGTAAGTTACATTCACCTCTTTTGGCTACAAGTTCAACCAGTGTCAAAGGTGAAGAGTCCTGCCTTAGGCATATTAACTGATATTAACTGGGAGGTTTTCCACAGTTTCAAGGGCCATAGGTGAAATCACACATTTACCTTTTCCAAAGTGTTAAATGTGGGCCTTTTTTCCAGGTTCTCTGGACCTGTGGTAGAACAGATTTTGCCTTTATGTGAAGTGATTCAACTAAATGTCTGTAGCATAGTTGGGCAAACCTAGACACAGGGTCACATATTAATTCACTTCAATGAAATTCTCCTGTTGATTTTTCAAATAAAAATTCTATATGCTCTATACTTATGTTGCAATATTAAGTTATTTTTAAAGCCAAATTATTTTATTGTTCTAAAAATCCATAAACTCTAATTTTGCAGACATTTCTATGACATACCAATGTTTTAAATATTTGATGATTGATTAAAAGGAATCCCAAGAAATCCAGAAAGTGTTAGGACACCTAAGGGAATAAGTAGAAAAATGATATTGTGCTATCCCATCATAAAATCAACATAGAAGTCATATTGGGGGAGGATATATTTCTAATAGCGCCACCATTCCATGCTTTGGTTGATGTTTTGCAACCATCCCTATGTGGGTAGGTTCACTATCAATTCTAGCAGCTAAAAAAATATGTTGGGACCCTTGGTATTATCTTCACACAGGGGAAACCAGCAAGCAAAGAAGCAGCTACTTAAGTCCTCCCTCTCACCAAAGGGTGACAACACCCTTTCTTTCATCCCCTCACTCCTAGGTCCATGTATACCCACTTATGCTTGATTATAAACAATCATTGGACACATGCAATACCACAGACACTGGCCATAGAGGCAAATGGTGGAAGAACATGTAAAAGTCTGTTAACTCATTTACCTTGTTTTTGATTTTATAAAAATGCTATTTCCACAAAGTATCTTTCACCATACTGTTGTGTCCTTTCCCTCTCTCTCTCTCTCTCTCTCTCTCTCTCTCTCTCTCTCTCTCTCTCTCTCTCTCTCTCTCTCTCTCTCTCTCCTCCCCTCCCTCTCTCTTTCTCCCCCCTCCCCTTTCTCTCCCTTTCTCCCCTGAAACCTTTGCAAGCACATCATTAGCATGCCATGTCTTTTTGGCCTACTGAACTTTTCCCTAAATGTCTTAGCTGCATCAGTCTGCCTTGACTAATTCCCTTGAATGCCAGAAAAGACTTAATCCATTCACTGTGAAATAAAGGACTTAATGTATGAATAGAAAGCATCAAAGAAATGTAAATACTTGCTCTTTTCTACACTGGTTTTCTTATACTCTGCCTGTTGTTATGTTTAAAAAATAGAATGAAGATGTAAATACATTAAAACCAAAATTCAATTAGTCTATGAACATGCCTGAATCCTATAATTCCCTTTTTCATTTGATGTAAAAGCAAAACATGAATTACATAAAGGAGTGCTCCCACAGGTAGAATTCCTCTGAAAGTAGCACAGGGAAACAAACACACCTGTTTGTTTCAGTCACCAAATAATTCCAATCCCCACTTACTGCATGTTCCAGCCCTTAAGTCCCAGCACCAAACTGCAATGGGCTATTTCTGAGATACAGATTATCATCTTACAAAAAATGTGACCATTACACAAGATACACAAATATCTTCTCTTTGTGGAATTCTGTGTTTGCCCCCAGGGAACAGAATGCAGGCCTCTCTTCATTGCTGGGAGAGCATCCTTAAAAGGACTTGAAGCATTTTAGGCTCGGAGTTCTGTTTTGTAACTTTTCATCTTTTTTTTTGAACATCAGTTTTCTTTTCACTTTTGCCCTTTAACTGTGTTGCCAATGATCCCCCGAGGAAACAGACACAAGCAAAAGCATGTAGAAGGCACCCCACCTGCCCTTGTTCCTCAAACTTGAAAAAATATTAGTCTATGAGCATAACACTTAAATCCACTCTTCACAAAATCCTCTCTATTTTATAATGTATGCCTAAATTCTATAATCCATCACAATTCAGCTTGATAGCAATGCTTAACCCAAGTGAATCATAATTGTATTAACCAAGCTTCTGAATCTGTTTCAATAAAACTCTGAATAAAGCAGACATTGCCAAATATTTAGACTCTGCAGTTATTCATGGTAAGTGATACTGTTCAATCAGCAGGATTTAATTTAACAATGTTTACCTGTGTGTAAGCCTTCGGTGACTAATGCAGATAGCAGTCTGAGAATCTTGAGCAATGCATACTTTATGGCGACTACATTTCATCTTTAAGCATGGATCTTTAGCGGGATCTAAAGCTAAGGGAGAGAAAGAGAGAGGGAGGGAAGGGGGAAAAACAGGGAGGGAAGTAGAGAGGTAATAAAAAATGTTAACATGAATGTCTATAAAATGGAGGCATCTAATCCCATCAAATAAAATCAAATCAAGGGATTTACATAGTGTTTAGCTGTAAATTTTCTCTACATGCTTCTTCATTAAGAGATACTTCTGTTTCTTCTCTCATAACTCAGAAACAATAGGTAGTTAAGGTTAGTCTCATCCATTGTTTGCATATCAAACATGTACATGCTCTTATAAACAATGTGTAATCAAAACAGAAACTTTTGAGACTCTTTTTTTTTTTTTTTTTTTTTTTTTTTTTTTTTTTTTTTTTTTTTTTTTTAGTATCTGATACTTCTGCATGTGGTTAGAAAAAAAAGGATGAGATCAAATGGAAAAAAAAAAAAAAACAGGACTGTAGTGGGTATCAAAGAGTCTTTAGATCTCCGAGAACAGTCTGTCTATACCGGAGGGCAGGAACATCAGGATAAGAATCAAGGAATTACGTTTATTTTTAAATTGTGTGTACCTGACATTCAAACCATAATTTCTCTAAACAAAACTTCCATCTTGGTGGCTGTCAACCAAGACTATGATTTATTATTAACTTTTTGAAATAATAATTTTATTGATATGCAATTCACATCCTCTACAATTCATTTTTTCTAATTCTTTATTATTTTTCCCACCACCATCCTTACCCCTTTAACCCTTTCTATCTCCCTCTCCCTCTTAACCTCAGCAAATTCACTTATATATTACTGCTCACTGCTTTTTGGGAGAATTGTTGTTGCTGAATCTTCCAGCTATAGAAACATTCAATATTTGTCTTGTCTTTCTGACATGCTTTACTGCGCATATACCTATCAAGTTCCTTCCATTTTTGCTGTAAATGGCAACATTTCATCTTTCCTTATGGCTGAATAGTATCGCATTGTGTGTCTTACCACATCTTTTTGAGCCAGCCTTTGATTGATAGGCAATTAGGTTGTCCCCATATCCTAGCTATTGGAAATAATGATGCAAGTAACATCATGAAGCATACAATTTTTGAGTTGATGATTTATGTTCTTTGGATAGATACCCTGCAGTGGGGCTTCTGGACAATCCCATTACTTCCATAGTTAGGATTTCAAGGTCTCTCCAGATGGCTCTCCAAAATCACTGCAGCAGTTCACATTACCGTATACAATTAATCTAGTTAAAATTTAAATTCAATAGTTTTAAACATGTTCATAATTGTGAAATCTATGACCAGAAAAAATTTGCGAAGATTTTATTAACTCAAAATACCTATACCCTTTGTTTGACTTTCCATTCTTCCAAGTCCCCATGACAAGTCACCCACTAATCTTTCTGTATTTAGAGATTACCTAGTCTGAACATTTTCTGTAAGTTGATTTGTACAATATGTGGTCTTGTGTGACTGACTTCATACAACATAATGTTTTCAAGATACAGTCATCCCTTCATTTTACTGAATAATACTCCATTTGTGGATCTACCACATTTTAGCTATCCATTTTCTAGTTGATGGGTAATGTGCTGTTTTTACTTTAGTCTATTATGGCTAATACTGCTATTGTACATCATTATTGGTTATGGTTAATGATACTTTATTTTAATGACGTGTGAGGAAAAAGCTAGAGGGGTACAAGTAAGCAATAACTACTGAGTGTCCGGTTTGCATAAATGTCAAGATTAAAGGAAAAAGAAAAACATGTAAGATGCCAAACTGAAAATAAAATTCCATACCATGTGACAAATGCAAGTGGTTTGACTGGGTGAATGTTTATGGGATGGTCCTGGGCTTTTCCTTGGACATGAGATATGGGATGGTCCTGGGCTTTTAATTGGACATGAGATATAGATTTGAGCCAATCATTTTTAGGTTTAAAGCTATAGTAAACAGAGCTAATATTTTCTGTACAATCAAATTTAACTTTATGAATGTACTAAAGCATAAGCATAGTCAGTAAGCAAATTAAATACATTTTGTTTCAGTAAAGTACAGATGTAAACTATACATGCAGATGCAAAATAGAGTTTTTAAAAATTATAAGATATACTGCAATATTCTTATTTGAAATTCAAATAAGAATAAACTTTATAACAAATACTGATACATATAACTAAGAAATTAACTAGTACACATATTACAACATAATAAAGAATATGCCATTAAACACATGTATTTCGAATACAGATATTTTAGGTTCCTTCATACTAAGGGAAAATATCTTTTGGCAAGCAATGATTATACATAAATTACAGCTTAATTTCTGAGCAGATTAAAAATCAAGATACATTAAATTATATTATTCTTTATAAAATGTTGAATATACTTTGTTCACTGTGCAGGTACAAATTGTTAGAACATTCTCATTATCCTACTACAGTTTAAATTGCCACAGACTATCTCATTATATTGTATGATGTTTTTATGGGACAAATAAAAGAGAAACAATAACCCAGAAGGAATTATAGTATTTTGAGCTCGCTAAAACCTTCAGTCTCCTTTGATTTTTAATTATCAATATTACTTTTAAGTAGTGATTAACATTCAAGAAGGTGCCTAATAATTAAACAATGCCATTGCACCTAGCACTGTACCTTATATTCAGCTCTACTCTATGCTACTGGGAGTATATTTACCTAGGACATAGTATTATAAAATAGAAGTGTTTTATAATACTATGAAATAAAGCACTACAATACAATAAAATATCATGGCTAATCTAATTTAATTACATTATGAATGTTCATTATTAATGACTAATTACAGTTATTTCTTCCAGCTTTCTTTACCTTATACAATCTACACTAGATAATTTTTCAAAAGTTCTATAATATCTGTAACATTCTTTCTACTGAACAAGAGATATCAGGATTCAAAAACTGGTGTACAATGAGAATGAACTTCTCAGAGCAAATATAGAACATGAAAAGGAATTTAATGAAAGTCTTGTATAAGATTCTACATAAATGATACAATAAAAGAATAGCAGTATTTCTCAGGAGATGAGAAATGTAATAGAAAGTGCACATGAAGAATCAGATATGTAGCTCTGCATACAGAAATATGTAGAAATGAAAAGAACACTTTCTGTGTATGTGATTTTAACAGCTGTACTTTTTTATTTTTTTAAGCCAGCTGTATTTTTTGTAGAACTCATGTTGTTGGCAGCTTAAAAACTATAAAACATCACACACTGTAAATACAGATGCCTGAGATTTTATTCTTGAATTCACAACAATAACACAACCCTCTCCTTCTTGGCTGAAGCCCATGAATTAGTATTTACCTTCTATCTTAAAGAGGCCTGGCAGAAATCCATCACTTGCTTATTGTTATCGACCTT
The DNA here is from genome assembly GCA_004024945.1 of Uropsilus gracilis. Classification (NCBI taxonomy): domain Eukaryota; kingdom Metazoa; phylum Chordata; class Mammalia; order Eulipotyphla; family Talpidae; genus Uropsilus; species Uropsilus gracilis. The sequence continues at coordinate 248,355 of PVHY01000305.1, forward strand.
CTTTTCATCTTTTTCAAAGTAGCATCTCTTGTTCTGTCTGCATTATTGTAATTATTTTTCTCTCAAACTTCAGCAAAACTATCCTTAGAAAGGTTTCAATCAGTGCATTTTACAGTGTCCTTTTCTTTATCTGAATAATATAATGATAACACAGATGGCTCTCAATTTATGAGACTTCCACTTTGAATTCTCCATTTTGCAACTATGCAAAAGTGAGGTTCTCTCAGTAGTGGCTAGGCTTTGAATTCTGCACTTTGTTCTTTACCCAGACCAGCAACAAGCAGTGTAACCTTGTCATGTAAGGCTGGCCAGTGAGGGGAGCAACAGGTGAACCACCATTCTGCTCCTCATTTTTGATACCATGTTCAGTAGACTATCTGAGATAGTCTCCACTTTATCATAAAAACAGATTTTGCATTAGATGAGTTCCCTAACTATAGATGCAAGCATGCTGAGCTCATGTAAGTTCATATAGACTTAATTATTATGTTCAGTAGTTTGGGGCATTAAATACATTTGACTTGCAATATTTTGAATTTATGATGTGTTTATAAAGTCCTAACCCCAATGTAAGACTAAGAAGATCTGCAATCTAATAATTTAATCATCTTTTTGATTGATATGAACTTACCTAGGAACCTAAGTAAAACTGGCCTTTGTTTTAAGAGAAAGCAACATGAACTTTAAGCAATTGCCTGATAATTTAACTTCTGTGTCATTTGTAATCTAGGCTACTGTTCACTCTTTCTCCAGAATATTTGCATTCTGTGTAGAATACAAATTCTATTTCTATAGAATTCCCTGCTATGACAGAATTAGATATATTAGGGAATATCCAACCTTGAACAGCTGCTAAGGTTGGATGAAGGCAGCAGAGGAAGGCAAATCTGAAAGACTGAGTGTAGACAGTTGTATATAAATAAGATCCAATTCCTGAAGCAATTGAAGTGCAAGGAGAACTAAGAAGGAAGGGCACACGATGGGGTGATGGATCAGGACAACAGAGGTGAACAGTGATTGAAGGGTTCTGACTTCTCAGCAGAACAGAGAATAAGCATTGATATTCATATTTAGTGCTGGTGTTCTTGACAAAAGGAAAGGAGCAGCGTCACTGAGGTTCAAAAAAATAGACTGCATGCTAATTGCAACAACTGGAAAGCCTAGAACTCCCAACCAGCAAAAACCCATTTCTCTACTTTAAGTGTTTTTTCACAAGAAGTTGAGACTTTCAAAAATTAAAATCTAATGACTCTAGGATAACAAATTCAAAAATCACACAATTATTTTTGTTGGACTTAATAATAAGCCAATTACTTTTGTTCAGCCAATGACAGAGAAAGGATTTCTTCAACACTTGACGTAACTAAAATGGGTTTAAATCTTTCAAAGACCAATATAGTACATAGTAATTAAATACACATAGTAATCAAATATACAAACATAGTAATCAAACATACAAACATAGTAATCAAACATACAAACATAGTAATCAGTATGTGACCAATTGGGTCTATGTATAAAATAAAGAATATAGACAAGGAAGAGGGATCTCATATGGAGGCAAGGAAGTTTGGAATAACCACCAAGAAACAGAAAGGATACCTGGACCTTGAACTCCTGGATATAAAGAACAAAGTGGTCAAAATGCCAGAGACTCATTACTTATTTTTTTAAAAGTGCCAACTAATTCACTGAGGTCTGTCCCACAAGAGTCACACCACCCTCTAGGAGTGTGGCCCAAGGGCACACACTTGAGATGCATGATGAAAAAAAAGAAGAGCCACAGCAGCCTCTGCCAGAATCCCCTCAAGAGACCGATCACCTGCAAGTTGGATAAAATCACCCAATCTCAGAGGAGGTACTTTGTTCCTCCAAGATCCTCAGTGGGGAGAAGAAAATGCTGCCTCTGGTTATGTTCCCTAATTTGAAGAGAAGACCTCTGCAGATCTCAAACATGGTGGGGTGACCAGAGTCTTTAATGTGCTTAAAAAACACAAAAAGACAATGATCCAAGAGCCTATAGCCTCTCTGCCAGGGATCCTTGGTTCTGAAAGGCTGAGGCATGTTCCATGTGCTTGCTCAGTAGGGAAGGATGGCAAAGAGTGAGCAGCCTGGGCCAGGAAGGAAAGCAAGGGAGCCCCAGGGATACAGTGTGAGGATGACGAAGGAAAAAAAATCCCACCAGAAAGGAGATATCCCTACAGGGTCCCACAGACTCTCCTGGTGCAGCGAGAACAGTACTAGAGAAGGAAGTCAGTCAAGGTAGAGGTTACAGAATATCTATCTGGGAGATGCCCCAAGACTCAAGGGAAGAGAAAAATAATGTCCAAAAACAAAGAGCTTTCAGGCACTAAGGCCAGGTCTGAAGAAGACAAAGAGTAGTGAACAAAACCACATTAGGAGGCAGATGGAAATGTCTTACCTTTTGTGGGTTTGTCTTTAGCTAAAAAGCATGAATTTGAGTGATTTTAAGTTGCAAAGTGGTCAAAATGAAGCTTGTATGGGAGATACATCACACATCGGAATGTAAATATTCTGAAGAATGTGTGATTGCGAGAGGGAGCTAACTAAAATGTTCAGGAAAGAATGATTAAGAATCTTCTCAAAGGGAAGAGTGTGGAGGTGGGCATTGGAACAACTCTACCAATTGACTTGCCCATCATTGTTTCTTGAAATTCACCCTTTTGGGTTCTGTTGAATAAGTTCCTTCTATTAGTTGAAGCATAGCCTTTTGTAAGAAATTTCTCATGTGCAATTTGAGTTATACCTTTGATATTATTTTTCTGAATTTATCTTTATTTTTCCATTTGTATGCTTGCTTAGCAGGGAAGGTTATTTTTCACTCTTAAAGTATAAATTTAGTATAATTAAAGTATAATTTAGCTGTGTCTGGAATTCTATTTGATAATTATTTTTCCTCACCATAATAAAGATATTATTTCACATTCCTTTTGCTATCAGAAACCACTAATTAATAAGTATATTCTCAATCTGTAGTTCTCTGTAAGCAATTAATCTTCACTTCCTGGATATTACAATATTTCATTATCATCATAAATTTGTATTCTGGAACATTTCCCTCAATTATTAGCAAACTTCTAATCAAATATTCCCTTCACTTTGAATTTCATTTGATAACAAAATATTTAAAGGTGATGGGAAAACTTTTTAGCAGTTGGGAAAAAAATCAAGAAAACAAAAACTAATTTGAACATTCATCATGATTTAAAAAAAAAAAAAACCAGTAAGCTGTGCCAATGAGTGTTGAATCTCAATGTTAGAAAATTTTTGGAAAATCACATCACTAAATGATGAATTCAAAACAAATATCAGCACTCAGTAAAAGGTCTCTTTAGCCTTAAATGTATGCTTTTACATAAAGTGAAATGGACAGTAACTCAACCTGATTTTAAATACATACTTCATGGTTCAATAATAAAGCATCAAATAGGTTTTTGTTGTGTTCTAACAATTCATTTTACCAAAACTCTATGCTGTAAAACTATAGGAAGACATGGTTTTCTAGGGAATTTTTTAAAACTTGCCAGATGTTATAATGGAAAACTGTGCAAATGAGCAGCATGGAAAATAGAGTTAATGCCTGATAGTTAATTAGACTTTTGACAGCCAATTTTGTGGAGTTAAATGTGATTAAATGTAGCTGCAAGTCTTTGGAGTGACTTTCTTAGTTTCAAACCTTAAAATTACTTCAGTTATATCAAATCCACTCTTAATTTGGTCTCTCCACTATCAACATTAAATGTGGAGATCTGTGCAACTAGTGAGTTATATGGAATTGTTGAATTAATTTATTTTTTAACAAACATGTACCTAAGACTATAATAGTGTTCATTTCAATAATGTCCCATCTTATAAAAGTGTATTAAATATAATTTAACTACTGCATTGATAAATCCAAGTTAATGAAAATATGCTATTACAAAGCAGAACTTCATGCTACAGTTGTCCTAGAGTTAAAGAATGGATGAAGATTCTAAAATACCATTATCTTCAGTACTTTATTATTTCTTTTTTTGCTGGTACATATTATTATCTTTGTAACTTTTCCTTTGTACATGCATATTTCTTAAGGGCACAGTTGAGTGCAGTGGTGTGCTCCAAAAAGTCTTTTAGTTGAGTCATGTACATCTTATATTTTCCAGCTAAATGATAAGTTAATTGAAGATCAAAATACGGTTAAGTTTTTTTCTTAGTATTTTTAAAAATTTTTAAACATTGATCTTTATTTTTCACTCTATAGAATTTCTCCTCTCAGGTTTGTTGCCATATTTTTCCCAGCACCAAGGTTCTCACAGTCCTCCACCACAATTTTTGAAATTCATAAATACTAAGACCATGTCTTTTATAAACAAGGTACTGCCTATTATGTAGCAACATGGAAGAGCCTATTATTTTCACTGATTTCTAGGTTCTAATCTATTACTCTATACCTAAAGATGGTAACACTGAATCCCCTAACAAAAGATTTGGAATTTCCTTTCCAATATTAAAGAGAAATATACCTGTGGTCTGGCTAATGCTTACTAAAAGTCTGCCTCAATCAGAATCATTTAAAAAAAGGTCATTACAAACTACTTAGTTGTCATTAGGTCTATTGACAAAATATTTACCGGTAGCTCTTTGGTGATGCCCCTTCATTATTTTCTTTCATAAAGACCTCATGTAGAATTAAAGAAAATGGACTAATTCTAAAATATGAGGAAACCTATTCTTTAATTTTGTGCTTTAGCTGAGTTGGGAACTACTACATAAAAAAATGAGAAAAAAATAATGAATACTGAACTGAAAAGATGTTTATGTGACAGTGGTGAATGTGTGTTAACTGCCTGGAATTTTTTCTGACATTTAGAAAGCACTATATTTGGTCATTACCTTGTATTTTTAATGACAGATATTACAGTCCTACAAAACCTCTTGTAACTTTCCATGTAGCTGTTCTCCTGTGCTGGAAGATGTCAGGCCAGCTTGAAGTGACTGCCTTTCTCAGCATTCTTATAAGGCACAGACTTACCCCCGTGCAATAAAAGCCACTGACTCTAAACACATTTCCCTAAATAACCTCCATTTCTTATTTTTTGCCTACTTAAAGTAATAATTTCCACATGAACTGTTCCTAAAAGAACAACCAACCTATTCCTTAAAAGACCAAGTAAAGACTTCTAGCCCACACAAATTTCCTATGTAAGCTATAGCAAATAATGTTCCCATTAGATGGTGTGCACTTGTGCACACACACGTGTGTATAAATAAGAAACTGTACAATGGTCATTTTATTTGATTGTACCCTGATGTCAATCTATTCAATTTTATATCAAAAGCACAGTCAGTTATCACTTAACCACTAGAAGATGTGTTAAAATTAAGAAGATTGAGCATAAGAAGTGGTAGCAGCAATGTAGATTAACTAACCCTAATCTATGCCAGCTGGAAGTATAAGATGGTCCAATCACTGTTATCAGTCCTGGTCTAATTAGGAAACACTTGAAACAGAGTTTCTAATTATAGCAGAGGAATAACCAGAAAGTGGTAAAGAGAGTTCTTAAGCAAACTCCAAGCAGGAGATAAAGTATAGAAGAATGAACCAAACTAGGGAGGTGTGCTTCCTCCCCAAATTTGGAATTCAGAAGTCATTGGAGAAGGTTTCATGCAGCTCACTAGATGGTTAAGGAGTCTGTCTGGTCACCAAGGTCAAGTTGGTCCACATTCATTTAAAAAGTAGACAGTGACCTCCACACTCCCCCACCTATAGCACTTCAAGGTTGCAGGAACTTCAAGGTTCCCATGCCTAGCATTGGCAAGTAGGAAACATTCACCCAGTGTACTCAAGCTGATAGGCAGGGGCATGGAGGAGGTGGGGGCGGTGGGACCCCCTCTGTAGGCAAAAGACTTGGGGTTTATGGTACCCACAAAAAGTATGCAAGCTCACCATGGAAGGTCACACACTGGGTATTCAGCTAGAGGGGAGCACATCAGAATAACCCCCTTCACATGCCACTGAAGTAAAAATGAGAAATAGTCAGTTCAAGCCTAACATTTTTTTTTAAAACCCTTATTTTCATCCTGCAGTGATTTGCAGTCTCCTTAACAAATAAATATTATTTGTTACAAAGGTAACCTGCTTACAAAATCCAGCTCCATTACTTTAGAACAGGTAATAAAAGGTGGACTGAGAGATGAGAGATGACACTTTGTAAAATCTCTCTGGAAAGTGGTTCATTATAAAACAAAACAATATAATATTCATGAATTTTCTAAAGAAAAATTTGGAATAGCTACAAAAACACTATTAAATATTATTTATGGCATCTTTATTTAGAAAAGGGAACCCATATTATTCATAAACAGATGGCCAAGTATTCAAATTATCATGTAACAGGATACTACTCAGAAACAAAACAGGAAAAACCCCTGGCACATACAAATGGGCAAGCTCTAAAACATTTTACCAAACAAAAAAGACAGACATGAAAATATGCATATGGCTGATGTTCAATTTGCATCATATTCTAGAACACTGATTGCCTGGTTGTGCTGTGGGTGATTGGAAAAGAGGAAGCAGAACAGTAAATCAGAAGGAAAACTGGAAGGATGAATAGTCTTTATCTTGATGCAGGTAGTGGTGATTCAGTGATCCACATTTATCAAATGTATAGAAAAGTGCAGTTAACAATTAGAGTTGCTGCATTCTATTAATTGAAATCATACATCCATAAAAAGGAAAACCTTCATTTGTGGATATTTAAAAAACTAATCGTGAGAATGACTTAAAGACTTCTCAATCAAATATCTCAGGGCAGATCATTCCTCATAATTAGAAGATAAAAAAGTTCACCAATGCAGTTTGGATACCAAAACCTACTCTTCCCTATCAACAGAGTAGGCCTCTATTAATAGGCAAATATTGCACACTGCAGATAGGCCAAAATTAAAGAAAAGCAAGTAATGATAAGAAAGAGAATGCAGAAGTGGATTTCACATTATTTTAATCTACAGTCAAAACATTCAAAAAATATTGGCAAAGTCTGTAAAGGACTCTGAAATCTTTGTCTAACAAAATGGAAAAAAATATTTTGTTTCTCTTGATCTTGACCACCAAGGTTGATTTTTAGAACCAATAATGATATTGCCTGAAATAACAAGTTAAGTAGGATTTATAACTAACAATACTTTTCAATATAGCTGGTAATCTTTAGAGCAAATTTTATGAATTAGGATTCTTTAAATGTTTTTTAAATATCCCTTCTTTCAGGATTCTGATGCTGCTGAAACAGAGCTGAAAATACAAGAATCACAAACTACCTCAGTGAAGTGCTGATGTCAATCAAGGTGGCAGGAATGTGAGCTGTGTGGCTCTTCTTTGATTTTACTTTGTTATTTCTAGTTAATAACATTGCTTACAAAAAAAAATTCTTTCCAAAGTTCTGATCTGTCAGTTAGATGAGATTTTCAGCACTGCCTACTTGGATATGATTAGATTAAAACCTCTATGTTACACAGCAACTAAATCAAATGTCAGCACATTTTCAAACACCAACAACCCCTTTAGTTGGCTTACTTTGTTGGAATGTTAAATCTGCCCCTATTCTGGTGAAAACAAAATATTCTAAATTGCTTACCTACTACAAGACTGCATCCTTAGCACAGGTCTAGCAAACTAATGATAAGTCACGTTCAGCAAGTTGATATCATAACATGACTAATTCAGAAATCTAAAGACACTGGACATTTGCCAATAAAGTGTATCCCAATATTCAAACAGAACATAATCCAGTGCAGGTGACTAATATAAAAGTCTATAGATTTACAAGATGTGGCTCCTTATCACATATGATAGAAACAGTAGTAACATCTGGCTAAGATATTAGCTTTGCATGTGGTTTTTAATAAGACTTAAAAATCTTTTTTTGACTGAGTTATTAGAAAATAAAGGGACAAATTAGATCAGCATCATACAACAACAATTACAAGGAAATTGTGATATGGGAAGCTCCAAAGCACTTCACTACTGGTCAATGCAGAGATAAGACTAAGGAGGATGAAGTGTTGATGTATAATACTGCTCAAATTGAAAACTTCTACAATAGATATGATATTTGTTAAGTTTTCAACTACATCACATTATTTTCTGAATTTACTAGACTGTATCATTTCCTGGGAATATAACACTGTGAGATGCAAGAAGAGGCAGCTAGAAACTATTCAGTTTATACTTAAAAACTGATTGTTTTGTGAGGAAATAGCTTGGGAAAAGAGAGGTCCAGGTTCTGAGGATGTCATTGGTCTCCCTACTTGAAGTATGACAACAATGGACCTGAAAGTCTAAGGTCACAGCATTCTCCTGTGATATGGAAGGAACTCTTGAGACGTCCATGAAAGAGGTTGTCATTTACAAGAAACATCTGTTTGGTCATTCAGTGACTTTTGAATCACACAAGAGTCAAGCAGAGGAAAATGGAACCATTAACCAACCTTGCTCCACCATTTTGACAGAAAGGCAGATGCTACCTCATGACTATCTTATAACATACTGAGGGCACTGACATGTAAGTCAGCTTGATGGGATGACAACACAGCCAGAAGAAAAGGGCCTGTACTTGGACATTCGAGGCCACTCTCAGTTCTCACTCAGCATATTCATTAACTTGAGGCCACCAGAACTTGCCATGATGATTCTGCTATGAAAGTGGGGTCAAAGGAATGGCTAAAGGTTTAACAAATAACAGTGGATATGTACACAACATGGCCAAGCTAAGGACAATTCTATCCTTTACCAAGACTTTCCCACCATATATCCAGACAAATAGAGTCTAGAAAAAGAAAAATGGAATGAGGATGTAACTAAGAAACTTATTTCCCAAATGAAATTTTTTTCAATTATCGAACTATATCCTTAGTTAAGAAAAGGGCAAATAAACAATAGATTGTATATTTGTTATTGCTTCTCTCCTTAAGAGATACATTAGGGGTATTTTCTCACTGAGGGATTTGGGAAGAAGAAAAATAATAAAAGCTAAAGCAATTATATTTTTCACGCATTTGAGTTTAGGTGTATATGTTAATATGCATTTAAACTATATTGAAAGATCTTAATTAACAGTACAAGTAAGAAGTAATCTTATTCTAATTTTCAGGTAAGATGAAGTTTGGAAATATAGCACCCTGGAAAAATGGTGACTCATGCCACACAGTTGTAAAATATTTTATGAAACAAGCTTATGTTAAGATTTTCAAGACAGAAAGCTTTGTCTATTTTGCTCCTATGGAAAGTTTTTAGAATAATATGTGTAAGTTTTCTGAAAAAGCAACATAAATTTAAAGCTTCTCTATAATGCCCCAGTCACCATATTTACAAACATTTTAAAAGTAACTGTAAGACATATTCTTCCAAGAAAATTACCATGCTTCCCCATAAAAAATAATCATCTCTCTACTTCCAATCACAAAAATCAGAAACATTTACATCCAGTGAGCACTAGTGGAAGCAAAACAATGGTCAAAGTATAATTTATTCCACTAGTATGGCGCAAAGGCATGAAGTAATTTGGAATGCATACATATTTTGAGTTAGATAAAAAGGGGGGGGGAATTAGTTGCAAATCCTAACTGATTCATTGAGGAGAGAATTTTTCCTGATCATTTAATTAAAATAGTATTTGCTAAATTGTGTTATTTATTGAAACTAGGTTTTAAAAATATTATCACTCTATGCAATTCATGAGGTATGGATTGTTGACAAAAAACGTTCAGACAAAAAATCAATTTTGACATAATAAACCAGATATTTTAATTTTAGGACAATTACTATTCTAAAACAGAAAAAGATATACATACCTATGCACTCAACTGTCTTCCCTATTGAATAGAATAGGGTACTATTTCAAAATATACAACATAATGATTTGTTATATTTTCAAAGGATGACCACAATCGTTAACAACCATCACCTCACAAAATTACTTTTTTTCTTGTGATGAGAAATTTTAAGATCTAGTCTCTTAACAATTTTCAAATACACAATGCCATATTGTTAAATATAGCCATCATGCTGTACCATCACATTCCCAGAAATGTATCTCATAATTTATTCACAACGCTATACCCAAACTTCATGGATGCTGCTTCTTTCCAGTTGCTCTTGATAAGAGAAAAATGTTATGCAATTAGAATAAAATCTATGATAGCTCATTTATCTATCTTCTGAATGTATATATAAACAACAACATGCCCCAATGTCTTTCTAGTCAAGTTCTCAAATGTGTCAAAAGTTCCTATGTAGGAAAGGTAATTTAGGTAAGGAGTCAACCATTGAAATGAGTATCCACCTCTCTCTACTCTCACAGCCAAATTTTCCCACATCAAGAGGACAAACTTGCGATTACTAGAATTACAATCACTGTCTTAAAATTGAAGCAAGCAACTGGTTTAGAATGACCCACTGCTCTGTAGAGATAGGTCAAACAGCGACCACTAGGTGGCAGCAAACAACAACCCAAATGAAGATCACTTAGTACAAATGAACCCATGAACCCATGGAGTTCTAGTCAACCACACACGGACATGACTAGATCTCTTCTGAGACTCACAATAATGTCAAATAGATATTTTAGCCGCCTGGATATGTTGGATACCATTTATCATGTGATTATAAATAATACCAGGAGTACTGAAATAATACCCATCTAACTTAACCATTTATGTGCCAAAGAATGGGTGACAAATATCATAGAAGTTTAGGACTTGGCGCATTCGTACAGCTTGTTGATATTTCATTAATTTGAATCACAGGGTGACATACCTTGTAATTTAAATGTGTTGTTCCTATTCATAGACTGAATACCCCTTAAAACTTTCTTGCCTAAGCCTGAAGCCAAGGAAAGCTCAGAAAGAGGCAGATTAAGATACAAGGAGCTTTGATACTTAAGCCTTAACATACAAGACCGAGCAAGATAATCACAGCACAAAACCCTAGGATTTGCATGAGCGGCAAATACTCTCTTGCTCTTTAGCTCTTCCCTACCTGAAAAAAAAATATTCTCCCACCTCTGGAACCTGACCAGGAAAAAAAAATTACTTATTTGCCAAATTATAAAGTGGGTGGTTTTTAATGTATAGCAATCAGCAAATAAAATTTTATCTAAAAAGAACAGGTCAAAAGAGGTCTAGATACATAAAGAAACTGAGTGAATAAGTGACTCAGGTGCCCATTTTTTTGATGACGTTAAGTCATCAAGCCAGGTTTATGGACAGATGATGAGGGACTTCCACTGCACTGTTTTCTATTCAGGGGCACCCAACCCCAAATTATGCTCAAGTGACAGAATTATGCTCATGTGACAGAATGTAGCCCATGTGACAGAATGTAGGGTGGAATATACGGTTGTTTACTTTCTACGGGAAGCAAGATGATTTGAGTTACAGGTAGACACTAACAACCATTCAAAGAGCATGACTGACTGAATGGATTCAAGAGGTCCAGGGAGAGATATGTGGATAGTTCTGTAGAAATAGACACAAAATAAATCTTGTGTTCCATATAAATGTCACCAAGAGGGATGTCTTAAATCTATGATGTCAGTTCTTTCTCTATCCTTCAAGACTTTGTCTCCATTATTTCATTTTTACTCAAGAATTTCATGGATTAACTTCCCATTATGACATGTACTAGACTTTTGCTATGTGCCGCGTGTATCCCTGACTTACAGAGAGGAAACCTACCCTCATCCCAGTTTTCAGTCATCAATTCTTAAGAGTCCACGTAAGCTCACCAGCCCATTAAATGGAACTGCTGGCTAACTGAACAAGGTCAGATCCTCAGTGCAAGAGGCCTCAGCTACATCATACTGCTCCTTTCTCACTCAGAAGCTGCACAATACAATACAAATTGTATTGAGCTGGAACAAATCTTTTTGTCTTTCTTTTTTTAATGTATATTTTTTATATCTATGAAGACTAAATTGAACAAATTAAATTTTAAAAGAAAACTTCACAGAGATAAATTAATGAGTTTATCTTTCCCTTAATGTTAAGATAAATTCATGTATATTTTAGACTTTGATTAATAATACCTAATAATAACAATATGGGTTAATAATATTTTAGAGGTGTTGAGTCCTACTCTGTCAAAAGTGATGCTTCTAGTAGAGTTTTGAGAAAAGATAAGATGAAATGATTAAATATAGTCCAATTAGTATCATTATCATTATCTTCAGCAAACACAAGTATCCTGTAATATTAATAAAATATTTTGCTTTTGAAAATAAAATCATAGGGTCAAGCAAACACAGTTTCTGCTATCAAGTTGTTTAAAACCACATTACACTATTAACACTGTAAGTGGTGAATGACACACTGACTACGCTGGTAAGGAAAGTGTGACAAATAAGAGAAAGAGGCATTTCCTTCATAAAACTGAAACTAGCCTGAGGATGTTTGTTCCCCTCCTGTGGATTATAGAATCTATCATTAGAAAGACCAGGACAAAGAAGAGCGGGTCTGTAGTCAAGTATTATTACCTAGAAATGAAAAAGAAAGGAGAGGTCAGGTATGGTGGCGTGCGCCTTTAATCAGCCTATGAAGCAAGGCCTAGACTAGGAATAGCTTGAGTTGCGGGTTTGAGATGCGCCTGGGGCAACATAGCAAGACCTAATCTCAAAAAATAGCTGGGCGTGGTGGTGCTGGCCTGTAAACCCAGCTACCTAGGAGGTTGAGGCTGAGGATCGCTTGAGTCAGGGGCACCATGGACAACGTGAGCCTGCGGTCCCATGGGCAACATAGTGAGACCTAGTCTAAAAAAAAAAAAAAAAAAAAAAAAAAAAAAAAAAAAAAAAAAAAAAAAAAAAAAAAAAAAAAAAAAAAAAAAAAAAAAAAAAAAAAAAAAAAAAAAAA